>NW_019091489.1:808333-820202 GCF_001949145.1 Acanthaster planci | reverse complement strand
TATCAAGACATGATGCAGACTTGTTTCATTTCAAAATTGATAGGGGTCTAGTTTCATTGATATATCTTATGAAAACCTGGAGGACTTGGAAATTGTGTATAATATAAACATGTAGGTAAGACCTTTCAACATCAACTTGTTTACATGTAATCTGTTCATCTTTGTGCGTTGTTTCTTTTTCATATTTACTTATTCCAAGATCATTTTAATTCTACAGTATTTTTACTTTTCTATTATACAAAGCAGAGTTATACGTGTATACATGTGAAATGGAAATCTTTTAAATCTGGAAAAAAAACGCCATACATGCGGTATGCAAGTGCATTTAGGAATTTTTACTACGTGTAGTATATGGAAGTTGATTAAGTTTTATGTTTTTGTGTAGTACATGTTTTGGTTATAAAATTTCATACAGTGTAGTTTTATGACGGGTATATTACTGATTCAGATAGTTCACGAGTTCACTTGAATTTGATAGATATTTTTTATATTTCATTTTATTTCAGTAATACTGTTACTACATGCACGTATACATTATTCATCAGAAAAAGACAGATGTTTTATATTTTGAAGTGTGTTTGAAATTATGACGTTTCCTTCATTTATAAGTCAGTTGTTGAATTAATCCTCAAAAGCTAACAAATCTGTAACATTTGTGAAATCAGTTTGATACCACCATCACCATGGACATGTGTATATCACAGGTTTTCTGCCCAGTTAAGTTAGTACATTTGCCAGCTACATTGGTAGCCAATCACAAATTTTCATACAAATTTTTATGTACAATTATATCAAGATTCAATTTATTCTATGTAACGCATGATCATAATTCCGGAGTATAGTTTCGGGCATTTCAAATTTACCATGTGCAATAGACCGTATTCGCAGCGTCCCCAATTTCAGTCACATTCCCCAACGTAGTGTATTTATTTGAAAACGTTAAATTCAAAGAACGACTATATTCTACGATTTCATTCCGACCCCCAAAATCACCTGGTATCATCCCATTACGGGTTTCAAATTTAAATTGTACGTTCAGGAATACGACTGAAATTGGGGACGCTGCGTATACGGTCCAGTTGTGGTCAGTGGAATTTGTTAATAAATATTTGTTAGCAGTTCTTGGTTCAAATTGTTCCACATCGTATTTCTCATTTATACATTGCAAAACCATTAAGGAAACAAGGAAGATGTTTTTCCTTCTCAAATTGGAATTTTCGCCAACTACATGTAATAAACGAAAATTTGTTAAATTGACTAATGGATGTACAGTGTAACCTGTAGCTCAAATCGAAGCTTATTAATATGACTTAATATCTTGGAAATTAGCTGATTCCATGTTGTAAAGTTTGGGCCAGCGGTGTGAAAAAAGCATGGTTAGAAAAAACTGAAGGACTGAAGGAAGCAAGAGTCGTGGGATAGATGAGGAAGGAGAGGGGTGTAGAGGGCAGAATGGAGGATGAACTGTCAGACAAAAGTCATGAGAAAAACGGATAGAAAACAAAGCGTTGCAAGCCGGCCGGTTCAGTATGACCGCCGAATATCCCATGTTCACCGATAAAATCTGGAAGCAAAGTGCTTCGGTGGAGCGCTTATTTGCATACTTTAACTAATCCAGAATACAGTAGAAATCGCGTACCAACAAGGTAATGAATATTTATTTTACCGTCGCCTGCAAAAGTTTCTAAACGATTTTCTGCCGTTAGCCTTGTTCTGATTAGTCCACAATGGTGACGTCACCGTTGCCGACCGTACTCGTCGATAGCTATTTAAATTAAGACCAAGAGTGTTGACTCGGGTACAAAAAAGGCCTACTGGGTGCATCCGTGCTTGTGTAAAAACCTATGGAAAACTCGTGGAAAACTCGAAATTTTGTGCGTCTTCTGTACGGCTTTTTGCATATCTTTGTATTCTAAAACGACACGTCTGCAAAGCCGACACACAACCTGAACAACCTAAACGTACAATCAGTAAATGGACGTTTAATTTTGCTCTGCGCCAAAAAAACGCCGCTGCGCGTATACGCTGCACATGAATTTTGCTGTGACTTTTTTAATCGGATTTTTGTCGGTACCCCACAGCCCTCGCATTAGAATATCGATATAAAGAATAGTGCACATCAATTTGTAGAGCCAAATTTTCTACCCTATTGGTCTTCGTCGCGGCGTGGAGTGCTGGTTTGAATGCGAAAAATTCCACCTTGCGGTTAGAGCTAGCTGAGCTGGCTGCGGGTACGCAAGTCGTACGTGTAAGCCATTTGAAGCTAAACCAAGCAAGATATGGGACAGAGGGTATCCCCTTTACCTGTCCGATCCCTGTACACACTCTTGACTATTGTTACCTAACACATCCCCCTAGAAGTTTGTAAAGAATTCCTGAGATTCCGATCAAACAATGACCAACACAAAGCCGGGGGGGGGGTTTCTCCGTCCTATATCTTGCTTCAAATGTTTGAAGCAACAACCCGCTTTTGTCACTGTTTACTGCCTCACTGGAATCTCATGAATTCTTGTCATACATCTAGCACGTCAGTCTGTTAATTAAAAACGATAGTCGAGAATGTGCAACACACTGTAACTATGTTGGTGCATGCTAATCTGTCACCGTGCTCACCTGATCACGACATTGCTGGCACGAACAGGCAGAAACGGTGCATTGCGCAGCAGATTCATGCATGTCATGTGGAAACAACTCAAAATGCTGGATAGGTAGGTTCCCAAATATTAGTCGTGGGTGCTGTTTCATTAATAGTACACGTCTGTAGCTGGGCCCAGCCCTATACTGGCCTAGTAATACCTGTATTATGTTAGGCCTAACGTTACATGCATTATAGGCCTAGCCCTGGGCTATATGAGTTATAAAAAGGTCGAGGAAAGGTTATATCTTACACTTGTTCGACCACTACTAAAACACGGCGTGGCAGCATGGAACCCATATAAAACCTGTCATCAGGAGGCAATTGAGAGAATTCAGCGCAGGGCAACGCGCTTTGTTCTCAGAGATTAGTCTCGGAGGAGTAGTGTCTCCAACATGTTATCGTCGCTTGGATGGGAGAAATTAATTGACAGAAGGGAAGCTCACCAGATAACCAAATTCTACAAGATCATTACTCAATCTATTGACATTGATGCCTCTGACTGTCTTCAGCCAAAGTGCAAAGATCCAGGAGGGGGAATAATATTCAATCCAGCATACCATCGACATTCTCATCTGTATTCAAGAACTCTTTTTTTTTCCAAGGACCATCAAATTATGGAATGATCTGCCCCAACATGTTAATGATTCTGAGGACGCACAAGACCTTCAGACAAAATTATTACAACTGCATAGTTGATTAAGAATTAGACGCCGACCCTCCCCATGACCTCCTAGTCAAGATCCCCAGAGGATGTTTCAGGAGCAAAATAACCAAGTACCAAATATGGTCATGTCGTAACTCTACAGGCTATGAACAGCTCTGCACATTGCAGAGCCAGTACGCAACGCCCTTGCGATGATAAGCGAAGTTGGAACTTTGGGCAATATTATACCACTTCATCTAGATGGTCTTGGGCTTCACAACTCTGAGTAACTTGGGGTGAAATTAGCCAACTATTTGGAAATAAAAGCCGACACACTGAGTGTAGGCAAGTGATATTTCGATATGGGCCATCTCCTTTTTTTTTACTAACGTACTCATGGTGCGCTGAATAGTAATGCACGAATGACAACAGATCGTCCTCGATCGGCTTGTCGTTGCTTGGCAACATGCTTTTAGACCCTGACTAATGTGAAAGCGTGCTATTGTTTTCCAGCATGAATAACTACTTAATGGCGCCAGTCACTCATGATTTCCCTTTCCCGCTGCCTGTTTGCTAGCACAAAGCCGGAGTTGTTCAAAACACGAAATGTGTACGACTACTCTGAGAAAATTACAGAAAACCTGTCAACATACACCTAATGACATCGAACGTAGGCCTACAGCTGTTTTTGCTGACTTTTTCTAGTTGTCAGTGTGAAATCGCTCTTCGGGAGCTTTCATTTGTTTACGTACCTTTCGATTATACCTCAAACGGGGAGGGAATCTATCTTCTCGGTGTTGATGCGAGGATACAGAGCGCCTATGATGCCAATGGAAGCACTGTGTACACGGTCGGTGAGTTGACCATGCATCAGATCTACTTAACGACCCGCAATAACTCTGTCTCTCTTATCTCCCATCTTCTATATTTTTGCCGTGTTCAATTCATCACTGTAACCCTAAACTAACGCAAAGTGGTAAATTTGTGCTAGCTTCAAATTAAGCAAAGAATTTACAGGTCCCGTAATTTCCGTTTTCCAAAACATTGGCCTATAAGTCTCAGGACATCTTTGTTTTCAAGGAATGAAACCTCTTATTGATTTCCAAAGTGAGAAGAAATTTTAGTTAAAGGCTGGTTACTATTCCAAAAACATACGCATGGACAATTCTTGTAAAACATTTTACTCTGAATCGTATATCCCAAATCATGCGCAGGTGTTCCACTTCTACGAGCGAATGCATATGCTACCGGTGTAGTCTTTTTTATTCAACGTGCGTCCGGTTCGTGTAACGTCGCTTTAATTAAACCACGTCTACTGCACATGGTCAGAGTTGTAGACTCGAGTCACTTGACTTGCACTCGTGTCGGACTCGAGTCGCAATATTTTGGGACTCGTGACTTTGACATATAACTATAGGTTTTTGACGTGTGACTTGACTTGGATTTTCAGAAAACGACTTGTCACTTGACTTCGACTTGCAATTGCACATAGACTCCATCCAATAAGTTCTTGACAAAAAATGTATTATGTATTTGCTCTTCCTAGCGCCCTGCGCTGTGTGGATGGTTTGTGACAAGTGAACACATGGATGTGAGGTCAAAGAGTCTTGGGGATTTCAGTCCAGTTGCAGAAAAAGTGTGTGTTAGTTCTCCTTTCACCTTCACTTCATTTTCTTTTTGCCTTTTTTTTGCCTTTCTTTTTGCCTTTAAAGAAAGATTCTGCCAGGATCAAAACGTCAGGCCCTCCATATTTTGAGATGTTAGAGTAATAACAGCATCGAGGTTTGATCCGAAATGGCAATACACATTGGCTTAAAATACGAATTCTTTTTTTTGGGGGGGGGGAATCACTAGTTAAAACAATAACATTTAACTGCTGGAAGAGGTTCAACATGGTTCAGGTTGCGTGTTTTCACGTTCAAATTGTAAACCCTAAATTTGCTATCTGGGAAAATTTCTATGAAAAAGATTGAAGAAAATTACATCATAGTTCTTGTCATAAATATGCAAATATCTTTAGCATAAAACCAAAAAGGCATTACATTTTTGTTAAAATTGCAATGCAAAAATTTAAAATAAGGTTAATTGAAACCCAAAGATGGAAATTCAAGGGTTTTTAGTAAAATTTCTAAAATGTTTCTATTTCCTGGTTCCTTTAAATGTGGAACTTCTGGTTGCTTTTGGTTATTCTAAAATAAACATAGCCAGTATGACAAATAACAAGGCCCCCACTATTACAGTCTGTTGTAGTGTACCATACACTGTGGTGTCAGTCCCATTTGGACAAAAAGACATCCGTGAAAACAGCCCTCGTGGCAAAACGCACAGTGTAGGTATAGCAAAATAACCCCCCATGCCTTTGAATATTCCTTTTTATTATTGAATATCACTTGCACTTTGTCAGGTTGTATTGTGATTATTTGCTAATAACAATCAGCTGAATGAACTAATACAATCAGACTCCTCAACAAACCTTAAAACTTTTAACTTTCGGTAATTTGATAGTACATCATCGGTTTACGTTTCTTGCTGAGTGGATGCAGGCAGGCTGTACAACTAAAGTTTTAACTTTTGTCACTCTTATGAGAATTACAATTCTCAAAACTCAACTTTATAAGGTATGTGCAGTTAAAGTGCACTCTTCAAGTATGAAGCTTGAATCGCTTAGTGATGTGTTTCGCCTGTCTACACGATCATGTCCCATTTCCTTGTCCTACAGGTGAAAATTACGTTCATGTAGTCAGTTTTTTTGGATTTGACAAACCCGTCCTTGATTCAACGAGCTAATCTACCCGCCAAGGGACTTGACATTGAATTATGTGGTGACTTTGTTGGTATAGCTGTATACGGGAAGCCGGGTGTAGTGATGTTATATCGTACCTTTAATCAACAAACTGGTAACTTCCCGCTTTTGGCGAAGGTAAAAGGTGAGTTGTTTTTTATTCTTGCCTTTAGTAATGGTGCTTCTTCATAATTGCTATCATTTTATGTATTTTTTGGGCAATTTCAACAGTTCATAAAGTCGTTCAAGTTAATACCCTTCTCGTTCAGTTCTACTTAAAATCGATACTCCCTTTAATTATCAGTTAGTCTTTAACCCTAACCCTACATAATACTACAGATTACCACTACACATGACTTTATTGTTCTGTGAAGCCATAAGATACAATAGATAAGACAATGTACATTGTACCATACAGTGCTGTGGCACTATGAATGCATGGCTTTATTGTTTTCTGTGCGAGTAACAATGGAAGTAACTTAGCCAGAAGTAGTAATCTGTAGCGCTAGGTCCTTCAGGCTCAGACTGTTAGTATTTTGTAGTACCGTGTAGTGTAAGCCAAACAGTATGCTTGGCGGTTAGGGTTAAAAGGGGCTTTAGCTTCCTTTTATTTGAAGTTTCATATTTGTACCAACGCTCTGCATGACATAATGCTAAAAGGTTATGAACGCTTGTTGCGCTTTATTGACAGAAACGAGCATGAGATATCAACGGTGGTTTTGTATTTATTTTGTATGCAAGCGGATCAAGCCATGCATGCGACCTCCTGGTTTCAACCTACCTTAATATCCTACCCTCATATTTGTAAAGGGCTTGAATAAATAGGATAAAATTGTAACAGTCACTGAAATAGCAAAAATTGGAAGTATTGGTCATTTGCAGACACATGGCAGTATAGAAGAACTTACATTAAAGGTACAGTCCCATAGTTTCATCTGTCCATGAAGTAACTGACAAAATTGTTGTTGAAAAGCATAATTTGTTTAAAGAAAGTTATGGGACTATGCTACCTGTGGAATAATTCCTTAAGACAAACTGTAAATAAAAAAAGAAAAAAAAGGAAATGAAAGGTCATTGCCAACGATAATGTCCAACGACGCATTGTTTGAAAATTGCTGTTATAATTCGTTTTTAATTCGGTACCGGTACTGCATGCACAAGCGTTGATGTGCGCAACAACTCGTGGCTGAAATCGGCTAAAGGTTGAGAGAATAATATTGGAGAGGCTGAATGAGGATGCAACGCAAAACATGACTCTACAACTTTTCATTTGAATTAGAGGTCCTAGAATAACGTTTTCTTCCGATTATACAGCCATTACTGAGCTTAAATCTCACGAGATAAACTGTAAATCACTCTTCTTTACTACTCTGGTGCTTTCTTTTGCCTCAAATGAACTAAATTTTAATGCACAAATGACAAGTGATGGGCAGTACTTCAACAGAAAGATTATAAACAAACTCATACATATTCGCAACTTAATTGAATAAAAAATATCGATGTAATGAAATTAGATTAAAATTTCAAGTTGTTGTTTTGTGGCGGTCTCCGCCCTTATGTCGTATCCATCATGGATACGCTTTGGTTGACCATTCCTGGTTCCATGAACAGTGCACCTTAATTAACTACTTGCCGTAAGTTTTTAGTATCAGATGCGTCTTCTTAGAGTACAATGGGTTGTATGAATAAAAACTAGCAAATGCTATGAAGTTCAAGCAAACAGTAAAAGCATTTACTGAGAAGTAAAAACATCAAGAATAAGCAATTGCTTGAATCTGTATGAAAAAATTTCCTTTACTTTCAGCATCTGCTTGTACATATAGTAACAGATGCTTTATGCTTGTGGCTGACTTCACAACCGAACGGTTTTGCACGATAGGGCTTCCATTGTCAGCATGTACAGACACACACAGTGCAGCACGGTGCCGTATCTTGAGACCTGAGCATGGCAAATAAGCACGATGGCAGTAATTTTGATGGCAAAAACCTTGATGAAGAAAATTGCTCTGTCACTCTCAAATCGGTACAACTGCCTGCATCTGGTTTCTTGAGATTCCCTCCTAGGAGGGAAAATTTTTGGTTGCAATAACGTTCGTGCTTGAGCGATTAATCATTTAACTGTGGTAGTTTCTGATATAAAGAGAGAGCACGGACGCGTTAGTCTGGTGTCAAAGATGGAGGAACATGAACAGCAAGCTGAGACGAAATATTTTCCAAGGAGATACGTGCGACTCTAATCAATGCCGTTATCAATCATGGACTGACACTACGAGAAGGTGGACTGCAAGTGAAACCAAATGTTCCCAAATCGACTGCGGCGTAATAGTCATTTGAACATTTCAACTCAAGAATCAGTGAGAAGAATCCAAGAATCCACGAAGCTTTTCGGTATTGCCGCCACGTCGCTTTTAGGTCTCAGTTCACATTGGTGCGTTCCCGAGTAGTTTTCCCGTGAGCGGTCACAATTCTTGCCTTGCGCGTGAGAGGGGACCTACCTGGTGGGCCAGTACTTGGACATCGCTTTGGTGAGGGATCTAGCTTTATCAGCCAATCTATGTGATTACGTGAGAATCAGTTCAATAACAATTGACGCCTATTTAGGAGTCACCTTCCTAGGCGTGGTACAATAAACCATTCTGAAGTTACACCAATAAATGCGTTCCTAGTTTAACCTTAAGACTAGTGAGAGTGTGAGTGTTTTGCTGATCGTCACCAAAACCACGAAGTAACACAAATCTATAGATGTGTGCGCGCTTCAACGCGTATTTTATAGAAATGTGCTATTTTCTTTTTCACGAAGACGCACAAATGTCTTGCATCACGTGCTCCGTGATTTGCCGTAATTAGAAATTGACGTTCTCCGTAATTTACACTCTTACGAGTATTAAGAGCATTTTTTCCAGTTTAGTCACCCATTTACGGGTAAAATAAAATGATTTTAGACATTTAAAGCTTTTTTTTCTATGCTCAAGTCACGGTTTTCACGAACTGGCTCAAAAGTGAAGATGTGTGTCAGTTCATTGTGTTGGTGACGTGATGTGCTGCGGTGCGTTTTGTGGGTTAACCTGCGACTTGCGTATTTCAACAACGCATACGCTCCAAACGCGCCGATGGCGAGACTTTCCTTTACCAACCCAATGGGTGCAGTAATTGCCCCCTTTAAAGCGGGGATACCTATCGAGGCTGATGTGGCACCCAATGCTTCGACTCCGTATTCTACGTAATTGAGCGCGGTGAGCACCCGTTTAATCTTTTTGTAAGAGGTTTCTCAAGTGTCACGCTCTCGTAAGATTTGCTATTTGATGTCTTCGATCTTTTGAATCCTGTAACTTTTGTTTCTGCCGCATCGTTTTTGTAAGAGTCGCCGCTGTTTAACTCTAGCTTAGCGTATATATTGGACTGAATGTTTGTTGTCATCTCTCTTTTATTATATATGCGTTTTAAAAAATGTCCAGCTCGATCTGTTTAAAAGGTCTAACTTGATCTGTTTTAAAAAATGTCTAGCTCGATCGTAATTTTGCCTTCCTTGTTGTTGCTGATTTCTTCTGTTTCGTTTCTTAACGAAAATTCAAAACTTGTTACATGTTTGTTTACAAGTGGTTTAGCGGTGGTTGTGCTCGGATCTCACACGCTACACAACACATGTGGAGGTTGCCTGTTAAAATAATTAAAATGTTTGTTTATTTCTCGACAGTGTATCCAAAGCTGCTTAAAGGGGTTTATATTTATTTTTCCTTTGTAAATAACATTTGGAACGAGTCTACCTCTTGGCAAATTCAATAACTTACCGACTTCTTTGCCCAATCGCAATCTGAGATTTTCATCTGTCTCCATAATTGTAACTAAATTGGAGTCTCGGTGAACTTTAAAACCGACACCCGGAATGGCGTTTTTAATTAAATTGAAATTAAATTCAACCAATCCACGTTGTAAAACCCTGGTGGAATGACCATATTCCCAGGATCTGCACCTTGCAAAAAATCTCCGGGCGTTTCTCTCTTGTGCAACAGCCTTATGATCGGGGCATTATTTAAACCCGTAACTAGTCTAAAGAAGCATACCAGGGTTCGGTTTGAGTGGCTCTAATGGCTCTCGTTCTTTCGCTGGTGTTGTCGTCTAAAAATCCTTCTTGAATAAACTCCAAGGCGATGCGGCGGGCTTCTTCATAAATATTGATTATGCTTGAGTTAAAAGTATAAGATATTCTATTGCTTTTGCTCGATCTTTATGAATTCCTTCTTTTATAGATATAATCTTTGCAAGTTTGCTTTTTGTTCGTTGAGGTCAGTTATTTTTGGCTAATTGAGGCGTCAATTACATCTAGATTCCCCCCTTCATAAGCTTAAATATAATCTCTTACAACGTCATAAAACAAAACCTCTGCAAAGTGTCTACCTCTAATTCTGAGAATGTCACTGAAGTTGAAGTGCTTCTATAACATCCATATTGATAGATGTTACCTCAGCATGTTCTGTTGCGCTTGATGGTGGGGGTGGGTCGGGTATTTCACTCGTTCCGCAAACTCCGCTTGGTCTGGTTCCCGGTCTACCATTTGTATATGCAGGCCTTCCTTCGACTTGAGTTTGTTATTTGATTTCGGTATATTTTGTAATGTTAAAATGTTAAAATATAAGCTTATTTTTTTGGAATTGTCACCTTTTAAATTATCAATGTCATTTCGTAGTTTAAACGTCTGCTCGCTTTCGGTCAAATAAAACAGTGCGTTTCCTTCTGATTTGCCGTCTAAAGTCTATTTTACTATAAATGGTTTTAAAAGAGGCCTTTTTCAGATATAGTATATATTTCATAACGGCGTGTTATAACGTAGAAGCAAGTGATAACAACCAAAAGAACGGAACAAACGCAAAAATGGTTGTGTAAGACTTCAACAACCTTTTATTACAAGACACACCCTTTTATACACACACTACACTACTTAAACCATTCAACTGCCAGTGTAAAGCAATGAACGGAACCATTGTCCAATCGGCATCTTAGTTAGCTACATAACAATTTCAGGAATTTGTCAGGTGAGTGTACCTCTCTATAACATGTACTTATTTAAATCACACAATACCACATTTCCCTCTTTTTTTCAATTTTAACGTAATCTCGACAACGTAGATTAATCAATACAAATAGAAAACTTAAGTATCATCTACACACCATACTACTATTAACCAGTTACACAATTCTCAGTACATAACTTGCAATCAGCATTAATTTTAACCTTAACATTTCGTCATATCAATAATACATTAAATAATCCTTGGCCCACACAGGCAACTGTTTCACCCTCTTACTACGTCTTAGTTCATTTCCCTTAACCTCAGGTACATCTTTATGTTTTTTCTTATCAAGAGAATCAGTTGATTTTTCTTCCTTGTCCCGACTTTCTTCAAATGGAACAAAATCACTAACTACTGGATCGTTAATGGGTTCACTGGTTGGTTTAGCCAAAATCAACTTATTCACGTTCCATTTTCTCCTGTCACTTGTCTGATACGTACAAGTGCTCAGTTTCCTTACAATTTGAATGGGTTCACAGTACGGTAATTCATCTTTAGGTAAAATACCAGTTTTTCTAACTCGTACCTAATCTCCTTAAAAATTGCACTTCCTTCGCTTTCTTCCTCTGATCAGTGTACTGTTTGTATTTACGTTGCTTGAGCTGCACTTTTTTGCCTTGTTCTTTCATCAACCTGTTTAGTTGCTTTTACGTTCTTATTCATTTTCCATCCCACAATATCTAAACCTGTTTCAATTTGTCTTCCATGTAACAAAATTGAAGGTGCTATGCCAGTTT
>NW_019091489.1:789001-800644 GCF_001949145.1 Acanthaster planci | reverse complement strand
GGAATGAAAGGCTTGACTCTGAAGTTTTCATATCCTAGTTGGAAGGTTTCAGGGATGGTGGGAGTATTAAAAGTTAGGCAGACAGACAGACTTGTCTCCAATTTACCATCTTTTCTGCGCATTAGACGCTTGACTTCTAGGATACCTTGTTTCTTGCAATCTTCTAGAATTTCTTTGTCATCTAGTTCAGTGGGGATTCCAGTTATTACACCTTTACTCTGGGTTTCTGATTTTGGAAATTCGGTAGTTATAGTCCATTGATCAAGTTGCGACATGGCTTTGAGTTTTTTTGGCCTCGGCTGACGTATGACATCTTACAGAAATGCCCCCTTGATTGCTTTTGGTGACGCTTTTCACGAAGTTGCGACCTAGGAAGTTCAAGGCTTTAGCAATTTTAATCGGGCTAACCTTAGCAAGTTTGATGTCAGGGGAATTAATGATGACCAGTGTAGGTTGAACTTTGATGTTTGAGTTCTGAATGAGACGGCGTTTAGGTTGGGAGTTTTGTGGAGGGTCACTATCTGAATCTGTGTAGACGTCGCTGTATGTTATGTGCTGTCGTTTACGGCTTTTAGGTTGAGACTGTGTTTCATTTTGGGCTTGACTCATTAAATCTATCTAGGGTTGATCGTGATCTGTCATCATTCTCTTGAAGACTGTCATAAGACCTTTGATTAGATTGTGATAATTGATCCCATGAAGTGTCTGATTCCATCTCATCTTCCATCTTGGGGTGGAATCGGCCTAAAGCGGCCTAGAAAGGGGGAAAGCTTAAAGTTTAAAACCTCCTCATAATGAGATATTACTTACCAGTTGAAGTAGCAACACAAGAATCTTGAAAACTAATCAAGTATGCCAAACGAAGGCAGTCACTGGCTGACAGAGATTCTAATTTTCGTGCGCTCTCGAACATCCAATCCTACGTCCAGTCACGGCAAAATCTTCGCGGGTCTCTCTAACAACTTTTATTGCAAGACACACCCTTATATACACACACTACACTACTTAAACCATTCAACTGTAAAGCAATGAACGGAACCAATGTCCAATCGGCATCTAAGTTAGCTACATAACAATTTCAGGAATTTGTCAGGTGAGCGTACCTCTCTATAGGCCTAAACATGTACTTATTTAAATCACACAATACCACATGGCGTCGCTCCAGTGTTTATCAGAAACTTGAAATAGGTCTTTTACTTTGTCTGCCAGTTCTTCTAAACAATTCTTGATAACAGACGGCTATAAGAGCGCGAAGTCGTTTGCCTCGAGAGATCTTGCCCCGTAATATTTGGTTTAGTTTGTGTTCTGTGCAACCCGCTCGTTCTTCCGTCAACTGAATGTCTATTTGTTTGCGTATTTTGTTTGTTTTAGATTTGGGCATTTTTATAAACAAAAGCTGATTGTATTTGCCACCTACGTTTTCTACTTCAAAGTCTGTATAAGGCTGTAATCTTCTGAAACAACCGTAACAACTGACAAACCCGTCTTCTATTCTTGTATTTACGTGTTTACAGATGTCTTCTTTTACTTCCACATATGCCTCTGGAGGAGGTTTTTCGTTAATTAAAGCATAAAGCTTTCCAAATTCGATGGTAGGTAATAGCTAGTCATTGTCGTTTATAAATACTTTTTTGTTTAAGGGTGTGGGGATACGTTTTAAGCCGTGAACCCCAAACGCCTCGGAAGACCGCTAAAAACAACGGCCTCCCTTAACTTTACACCAAGCAGTTTTATTAATAAAATTAAATGAACTTTGCAAAAACCTAACTCTGAGTACGGTTTTAGCTTCAAGAACTCTTCGCAGAGAGAATCGCACTCATGAGAACGACTCTGTAAATTTGGCTTCAAAACATCATCGCTATTTTTAAAGTCGCAAGTCATGCTTGTGACGTAAGCCCTCTTTAGTCAAACTGGAAAACCATCCTTCACGTTGGGGGTAGTTTTCTGTGAAACAAAAAATAAAAGCAGTTTAATACTCTTCTGTTTTACTAACTTTCCCCAGCATATTTATAATGCTTTCATTTAAATGTGCAATCGAGTGATTTTCCAAGTTTGCCAGAGACACGTCCGATATTAATACTTGCCGGCACTCAAACTAATGCACAATTTGTCACAACTGTTAGATATATTTTGCCAAACAGAGACACGCCAGCCAACTCAAACAAACACAGTACTCACGTTTAATCTTCATTCTCATCCAACGTAAAAGTCATCTCGATAGAGCCGAGATAGTACTCTTGCAGTCGCCTCGATAACTTACATCGAAATGATAGTTCCTGCTTCATCCATCTCATTTTATAATGGGAGGATTTCGCAACAGCGTAAAATGAGTCACTGTAAATTACATGTACACCAAAAATGAATTCAAGTACCCATATTGAGCAGAATCACCACTAAAGAAAGAAATTTCGCTATGTCACTGTGAGATTCCGTAATGTACATGTAATAACTGTGTGCCAGTTAGTACCACTATTGTGCAAAGAACTTCCGCATTGGAAAAATCCAACAAGACTCATTGACCTTGCTCAAAAAAAAATTAAAAAAACCATTCCGCTTGGATAGACACACATACAACTGGCTTTGTGCAACACTGTGGATGTGAACTCTGATGTTAGTTAGGTCGTGTGAGACTGGCTGGCAAAAAAAAAACAAACGAAAACAAAGAAAACCCTCGTTATCCTAAAGATAACGAGGATTACAATCAAATCTTTAATATGTAGGCCTAGTAACAGTTCAATCTGCTTCGTCTATTAAACGAGCATATTGGTGTTTATCTAAATCTATAGCCACTGCTGGATGAGACACAGTTATCTCTACATCTTCGTCATATTCAATTCTTTAAGTTGAATTTTTCTACATCTACATCCAAGTCAGATTCTGGGTCGGGATCATCTTCTCTTCTAAATCTCAGTCTTTTATAACAATCGTAGTCGCTGTTATTGTCGTATGTAAACATTAAAAACGGTAAGCCATGTAAATCTTTACAGTTGATGCAATAATCGCAATCAGTACAGTTATCACAACTGGTGCAACAATAACAACTGTTGCATTTATTGCAGTTATCACAATGCAATCTATGCATTTGTCAGAACAATTACAGTTCTCACAGTGTTTCGCATGCGTCACAAGATTAGTTACATTTTCTACAATCATTACATTCATCGATATGATTTGAGTTTACACAATGTTTACAATTGCAGGCGTCTGTCATATTAATGGATTCAATTGTGTCTTTACAAAAGTAACACTTAACGTTGGTTTTTCGGTCTGGCATCTATATCTTGGTTTGTGACACGTTTTGATTTGATGGCATTCTTATTTGTATTAAATACTTTTATGTAACAATTCAGAATTGATATCATTTTTATTGGCGCTTATGCTCAAAGAGTAGAGGTCCTAAATTTATTTCGCTCTCTATGGAATTTCATAATATTTGTGGATTTGTTTTGTCAGATTCAAAGTCGGGCGAGGAGGTTGTGGAATTTCATAATATTTGTGGAATTTCATAAAATTTGTGGAATGTCATAATAATTTGAATTTTTTTGGTTTTTGTGAGGGGTCGGGTAGGTATAGGAGGTTTCATTTTATGCCAGGATCGGCACTTCCCTACTACTGCTCTCCAGAGAAAATCACCCCTCAAAACAGTCATGAGGCCTAAAAATAGAGCAATTTGGAGGGCCCCTGTTTGGCCCAATACTTTCAGAAATACAATCTGGCAATCCCGCTTATTCCATCCTCCTTAAACAACCACCCAGTCTACGTGCCACGAAATCTTATAATAGCAGAAAATTTGAAGGCATTTAAGGCAATGGAAGTGCATTTAGGACATGGTAAGAAGAAAATTAATTCGTACGTTCGGATTACAATTTCGTACGTAGCCACTGGTGGAGGCCACCACAAAAATCTGCGATAGCATTACCGTGGTCACCGGATTCGTTCTCATTAAATCAGCCAGAAACCTGACTTGTGTTTGCTTGTGAAAACATTTTAGTTTGAGGAATTCAAACATTTTGTGAGGCCAAGTGATTTTTTTAAACACATACACATTACACCAAATTGCTTGTTATAATGTAAACAATGATAACCTCAGCATGCGTTTTATGATATAAATATTTATTATTTTCTTCCTGCAACGGCAATTCTTCCTTTGGAAAAAAATCAGACATTGCAAACAAAATTGACTATAAAAGATCATTTTTTAGAAGATTATTTCTTAAGAAGAGGATCATTTAAAACAATCTATGAATGTATGTACTAAGCTAAGCAAGTTTGAATCAATTGAGCTGATCGATACACTTCCGATTCTATACTTCTTACTTCTGGTTGTTATAATCAGGATTTGAATTCCAGAATTTCTAGGTCTTGCTTGCCATTATCTTGTCTTTTTATTACAGACTATTTTATAATTTAATGGTTTTATAATTTAATGGTTTTGTAATTGATAAAGGTTATTTCAAAATCCCAAATATAAACAGACAGTTTATTTCAAAATCCCAAATATGAAAGATAAAGCAATCAACGACACACCAGTCGCAAAAAACATGCGTTCGGATTTAGTCAGTTGATTTTCCTTACAAAAAGTTTCGGCTTGCATTTCTGCAATACTGTGTCACCAATGTGGTCTATATCGGCTCGCATATCACCAAGCATGACCTCAATGTCTACATAGTCGGCTTGAAATTCTGCTAACTGGTCTTGTATCTCGCTCAGGTTCTCTAAAAGGTCTTGCCCCATTTAAATTAAAACCTTTATAAAATAAGAAGGCGAGTGAGTGCATTAATGATGGTAGGAGGAGCTATAGTCAATGCGTTGGCATTGGGTCCAATTTTTTATTTAGCAGCCTGTCTCAAAAACGAGTCGACGAGGAAAGAAAGAAACACGATTTAGCTTCGGAACATTGGCGCAAGAAAACCAACCCGGGGAAGAAAATCGAGTCCATCAGTTAGATTTTTTAAACGAACATATGAAACAAGAACGCGTGAGTCAACAGGAATTCGTCATTGTGGACGAATCGTTACGCGCTTATTCAGAACTAAGGGGACAAAACGTATTGCCCTGGCTACAAGAGCAGTCAGAGCCCAAGTTGTCCGATTTTTAGGAACCTTCGGAAGATCAGAAAGTTAGAGAATTGGTTTGGATTCTTCTCGGAGGAACTGCTTGAGTCGGTTTTTTGGCGTATCAGTATGGTTAACTTTATTTAAAATGGAGGAAGAATTTTCAAAATTGTTTTATAGCGAGCAAGGCTATTGAAGAGGCGAAAGTGCCATAGACCAGTTGCATCAAAAGACGGGCGCAGACAAAAGCGCGGCGAGAAGGTGGTTAAAAAACAGGCCGTGTGGCAAATTTATTTACCCGCACCTGGATATACACCCAGGCCAACTACTGTCGGAAAAGAATCGATCGAACCCAACGACGCGCATCAGATGAATATGTTATATTTAGGCCTACCGTGGGATCGAGTTAAAAGAAAAACTTATAAATACGCTTTGACCGTAGTGGACGTAGCTTCTAAATATAAAGAAGCAGAACCTTCAACGAGTAAAACGGAATTACCCCCCAATGTCGTCGTTCGGTATTTGTATTACTCCGGTGAGCAAGAAAGCGGAACTACAAGAAGAGCGACCAATCCCATCTGGAGCGTAGACGTTTATCAAGTGGAAAAGCACACGAGCCAACAAACGAGTCAATGGCAAAAGGTGACAACAGACCCTACTTTATATTATTTATTCGATAGGCCAAAACGGTCTTTTGTGCGAGAAGAGCTTCAAGTGGTGCCAGAGGACACCGAGTTACCGCCTTCTTCCGATATTCGGTAATGACCATAGGCTAAAGTATCTATCCCATTGGGCAGTAAGTAACGCTTGGTGTCTAACGGAGAAAGGCTCAGTTTGTTTTGACCTACCGAAAATAAGTTATGTTTGTTTGATCTAAACAACTGTTGTTTAAAAAATCCATGGTGCTAGTTTAACAGACAGTCTTTATAATTTGCGTGCGATAGTTCCTTTTTCCGTTTATCTCTGGTAACGCCTTTCGCTTTCATTTACGGCTTCTGTTAAAATAGAATACATTTTTGGTCTAATGCAGATGGCATCGACACTAATTCTCCGTCAAATTCATCCTTCATTTTGCCAATGACTTTTTTATTTGTTGGGTCGTAAATTGGATGATCCGGAGGGTAGTTAAACAAATCAATATTAATCAATATTCATATACGTCGTCGGTTTCAATTGCTAACAATAAAGAATCGGTATCTGTACAGATGGACTTTAATTTATCTCCAAAATGATGTTTCCTCTTGTAATGAAATTCATACATTTGAATTTTGGATAAATCTAAAATACAAACGCCACAGTAGATAGGCTTGTTCAACATGGTCTTGTCTTTAAACATTTCGACAAACGAAAGATTGCAATCAGGAAACGCGGTTACCTTCTTAAAATTTGATAATGAAGACAATTTTGTAGATTTCTTTGTATCTTCACTCCGAAGCAGATGACCTACAATATGGTTATGCGTGTCCTTCATTGATTTGCCAAACATGGTTGGATCTGACCAACAAATGGTTGGATCTAACCCGTAATTTTAAAGACGCGGGCGAGTAGCAAAGCATCTGTTTTGACATATAGGTCGTGAAAATCGCCTAGGTTTTTACACTTGAACTTGTGGAAAATTTCTTGTGCTCTTGTATAATCTTCTTGGGATAGGCCTATATCTTCTTTTTTTGTTTTTGTTCTTCCACCGTATTTTTAACATCTGGTTCTATATACACCGTTGTGATGTTTGACCAAAAAGTAAATTCAGCCGTAACAAAATCTACTGCCAGAAGATTTTGCCGTTCCTTTTTTAATTGGACTCTAATCGCCCTCTGTAATCTGTTAGTACCTATTGCCTTTAATTGTTTCAATGCCAAGTTTCAATATCTTTCTTGTGCGTAATAAAAAATTGAACTGCATCGTCATTAAAAATGAGCGGTGTTAATTCCCAATTTCGGTAGTTGCCTTTAAATCTTTTAACGTCGCCTACGTCTAATTCGCGGAATAATTCGGGATTTGTAAAAGCTATAATTGCGGCAATGAAATCTTTTTTTAAGATTTGGCCTCGTCGACCCGTAGCTATCGGTCGAAAATTATTGTCATCTGCCAATTGCTTTGACACGCCAATAGATTTGCGAGGTAAATTTTGAAATTGCTTTGAAGAATTTCTCACTGCTTGTATTAATTCCATGCGCTGGTATAACAGCAAAGGACGACGCGGTTGTGGTAGTTAAAGTAATATTGTAATTGTCAATGTACTTCAATAATAATGATTTTTCTCCGTGAATTATAAGCAAAGAGACCGTGTTTATAATGTAATCTGTTATAACTTGACTCGTTTTGATTTTATGACATTATTATTTGTATTAAATACTCTTATGTAATAATCAGAATTGATATCATTTTTATTGGCGCTTCTGCTCAAAGAGTAGATAGCGCTAAATTTATTTCGCTCTCTGTGGAATTTCATATTTGTGGATTTTTTTTGTCAGATTCAAAGTCGGGCAAGGAGGTTGTGGAATTTCATAATACTTGTGGAATTTCATAATATTTTTGAAATTTGTTGGTTTTGGTGAGGGGTCGGGTTGGTATAGGAGGTTTCATTTATGCCAGGATCGGCACTTCCCTACTATGCCTTGGCCTAGCCTACTAGAGCAATATCTTCTGAAGTCATTGGTTAAGCCACTAAAATTGAAAGGAAAATGAAAGATGAGGAAGTGAGCTTTAAATTGATGTGTCTTCAACACCTGTGAAACTTGTGAGCATTTTTCTGATTTTTTGAAGTGGGATTTTTGGCTTTTGTTATCGTATTGTTGTCCGAGGCAGCTTATTCACTGGTCTGTCAGACAGGCCTATCATGGAACTTTCGCTCTCAGCTAGCTGTTGCGCAAGTTCAAAGCTGCTGCTTGAACGTGGAACACGTGCACAGTAGACTGGTTCCCGTCCCGTGCATAGTCCCCAGACGTCTTACAGACGTCCTTCGATACCTGGTAGGGACGGGGCCAGGGATGCAGATGGGGACCAGTCCAACATGCACATTTTTGCATTGTTGGCCCGAATTAAGGTCGGTGAAGGTTGCCGCTGCTCTCCGTCCATGAAGTGTTGTCCGTTACTGTGACCATAGAGCTTGGCTGGTCAACAAATACACATGTAGGTTTGTTTCCATGTCCACTTATTTAGACCCTATGTTGCTTGAGACTTTTGCAAAGTTTTGTAGATGTGTGGCCAGGTAGTCTTCTGGCTTGGGAGGCCATGCAAAATGCTGCATGCGTACTACTACTACCTAGTACTAGCCCCACAATAGTGTGGCACGGACTCTCACTCCCGATCCGCCCTTAGCCATACATCCATATCCGTATACGCAATTTCGTGTCGGCGTATTGAACATTTCGGAGCACCCACTTATCATATCATCGTGGGCGCAATTTCCTTTGCTCACGAACATGATCCTTTACCTTTCCGCTTTCTGAAAACCATTTATTGAATGATTTCACTCTCGTTATTCAGGTATTTTCTAGTCTTTTTGCCTTTATCCATTCATTTATCCATGGGCTCGCTCTCACAGTCGCCATCTTTAAAATAAGGTCGTTGAACATAGCCCCACTGGTGTGGCACGGATCACTCCCGATTTAAGGATAAATCGGGAGTGATCCGTGCCACACTAGTGGGGCTACGTTGAACATTACGTCACTTGATCCCTAATCTTCTCGACGGCTGTTCCATGTCGAGACATGTAATACATGGACTGAGCGATAAGATACTACATGTACTGATGGGCTCGTCCAAAACTTGGGCAGCAGTTTATATGTCTTGATATGGAACACTCCACTCGGTAGAGCTAATCCTCCCCCAAAGACCCTATGGTATTGGCCCCAAAATGGGGTTGTTTCTACCATCCCTACCTCCCAACCCTCGACGATCCAAACACATCTGCATTCTCTGTGGACGTATGTCACACGACAACAGACGCAGCGTATTTGTGTAACATGTGTTTATGTCGCTTTGGATACCAGTCCCCATAATTCTGATTACTCCCACTAAGATTATGTATAGAGAAGTCTGGAAAATCTGTGCTCAGGGAACCACACTAATCACAAATTGGCTCCACCATTTTGCAATCGGAAGGGCAGACCTTTTACTTAAGATCTTGCCTCTCTTCAGCAAATGATCTGCACCTTAAACTTGTACGTGTATTGTCTTTCAAAAATGACTACAGTACTTAAAGGGCCCATGCAGACCTCCCTGAACTAACTGCTGTTTTCTACTTTCAATTGTGCTTTACTATGTCAGTCATATTATAAGTAATGATGAACAAATGGAGTAAATTTTCTTTAATTATGGCTTATTGCTGTTTTTCAAATTGGCTTTCTCAAATTTTTAAATTTTGACAAATGGCAGGGCTGTTTGTCATGTAGGTTTCAGAACCCTCAAATAGTCTGGCACCATTTCGTCTGTGTCAACCCAGAGTATCACATGCAACTTCACGGCACGGTATATATATTTATGCAAAATATCTGTACACGTGTCATGCGTGTACGTACGTACAGACCTGCGCCTACGTACATGTATGTATGTACGTGAGTACAAAACGTCAAAACATTCAGGTTTGAAGTGGTTGCTGCATAGCTTGGAGCTTGGCGATGGCCCAGTCCACTTTGCCATTTGAGCCTCACTTTTCACTGACCAAATTTTTCAATATTTCCCATCTTTTGGAAAATCGTGGATACTTGTGCCATCTTTACTTGTGTTGCCACAACCTGCAGCAATGCACCTAGTTGGCACCTGGTTGGCATTCTCCACAAATTCGACTAGTATTGTAGCAAACTTTTGGTGATGTCGAAATTGTGTTTTCGGACTAACCGCTCTGGTACACATACACACAGTGCTTGTGCTGGCGCCACTGGCCGATGTGGGTTTCAAACGTATCTAACAATTATGCAAATTTTCTATGCTTATAAGGTGCTTTTCTTGGGCCGGAGCCATTTTACAAAAAACTCTTAATAATTTTTTGTTTCATACGTAATCATTAAGGCTATAACTTTTACTGACAGGAAATCTTTTTAAACATATTATCTTCCATTCAAACTAATAAAAACACATTTCACGGGCCCTTTAAAAAGTAAACTAAGAAAAAATCACTTCCCTAAGCTTATGAGTGAGTTATTAACTCAGTACAACTATCGGTAAGTGGAAATTAGTGTCTTCTACTGGGCCTCACTTAAGCTTGTTGAGATCCATGTGCATACAAAGTACATTGTAGCCTATGTTCAGCAAAATCTGTACAGGTAAAACATGCTTGCTCAATGTGGTGGATCTGTCCTCAAAACAAACTGAGCATTCAGACACTGTTCTAATACTGCTAGTTCAGAATGCTAGTGCATTCGTCGGGGTCACAAAGAACTTCTGCTCATTTACAAATGCACACGAGATTATGACGCATAGACTTAGTTTTGCACACTAATAGTACATTACTATACATTCATCGCATAATAGATAAAGGACATTGGCTTTTGATCTCTTAAAGTGTTTATACCACTCGAGAATACTTCACCTGTTTTACAGAAATAAAATGAAATGTCAATTGTTGATCCAGGATTTTGATGTATCATTTGATGTATTCCACCCTGACCACCTAGGCCCTTTTCAGAGGATACACCCTCAGTCCTTCAAAATCCTCCAACTGCTCTCATGACAAAAACTGGGTACGGTCTCAATCCTCAAATCCTCCGATATTTTTGAAATATGTTTTGTGAAGGGATGCCCACTGCCTCACTCCTTCAACTCCTCTGGCAATTCCTCTCGTTATGTTTAGAGCAGTGAGGAGGTTTTCACATACATGTATATTTGTTGGCTGAACATAAACAACACAGGGTCTAACCCACAACCTTGAGACAGTGCATCCTTTGCAATTAGCAATGCAATTTTGCCATGCAGCCTCAATTCTCCAAAATCCTCAAAACCATCCAGAGGATTTTGAAGGACTTAGGATGGTAAGGGTTAAATTATTTTGAGATTGAAATGTGGATGTTTAAAGACCAAAGAAATTAAGTTGCATGGCAGGAAATTCTTTCATGGAAGGATATAGTTTCTCTGCTAAAACTATGTATAAGATATAAGTTCGGCTTGAGTGGTGAAGTGCACAGAAAAGAATGTTAAAATGTTGCATCTTATTGACTCGTTTCGTACATTTTCGTCTAACTTGATTTTGATGTTAACAATTTTATACATATTGTACCTATACACTAATTCACTAATTGTGAATTATTTTTCATACTTGTGAAGCATTTCGAGACTTGCTGTGTAAAACGCTATTTGAAAAATTATTATAATCTAAAAGGGATCTGGATAATGACAAAAGAAAAACACTGAATCACAAGCTCAATTTTCAGTTTGCATTACCGGATGACATGTTTTCATGGCAGATATTGAGATGCAGCATAGCAGTCACTTAGGCAGCGTTTGACTTGGGGTTTTACACTGTTGCCGTTCACTCAACATGGTATTGACCTCCTATTTGTCGATATCAGAAGCCTTGCTATGATGGTGAATGGGTTTGAAATGCTTCCTACAGTTGCTGTTGTCCAATGATCCTTGTGGTATACGGGACACA
>NW_019091489.1:777436-788957 GCF_001949145.1 Acanthaster planci | reverse complement strand
CAGACACTTTACATTATTCCTTGTGGTATACAGGACACAGACGCTCTACATTATTCCTTGTGGTATACGGGACACAGACGCACTACATTATTCCTTGTGGTATACGGGACACAGACGCACTACATTATTCCTTGTGGTATACGGGACACAGACACTTTACATTATTCCTTGTGGTATAGGGGACACAGACACACTACATTATTCCTTGTGGTATACGGGACACAGACACACTACATTATTCCTTGGGGTATACGGGACACAGACACTTTACATTATTCCTTGTGGTATAGGGGACACAGACACCCTACATTATTCCTTGTGGCATACGGGACACAGATGCACTACATTATTCCTTGTGGTATACAGGACACAGACACACTACATTATTCCTTGTGGTATACAGGACACAGATGCACTACATTATTCCTTGTGGTATACGGGACACAGACGCACTACATTATTCCTTGTGGTATACGGGACACAGACGCACTACATTATTCCTCGTGGTATACGGGACACAGATGCTCTACATTATTCCTCGTGGTATACGGGACACAGACACCCTACATTATTCCTTGTGGTATACAGGACACAGACACAATACATTATTCCTTGTGGTATACAGGACACAGACGCTCTACATTATTCCTTGTGGTATACAGGACACAGACGCACTACATTATTCCTTGTGGTATACGGGACACAGACGCTCTACATTATTCCTTGTGGTATACAGGACACAGACGCTCTACATTATTCCTTGTGGTATAGGGGACACAGACACTTTACATTATTCCTTGTGGTATACAGGACACAGACGCTCTACATTATTCCTTGTGGTATACAGGACACAGACACACTACATTATTCCTTGTGGTATACGGGACACAGACGCACTACATTATTCCTTGTGGTATACAGGACACAGGCGCACTACATTATTCCTTGTGGTATACAGGACACAGACACACTACATTATTCCTTGTGGTATACGGGACACAGATGCACTACAATATTTTTGTTTCACTCACACTCGTGTGATTACTAATACAGTCAGTGTTCAAATATTGCTGCTGAGTACCTGTCTGTTATTTAATTTTTGTCTGTTTTACTTTAATTTTAAGAGTGCTTGCTGGGGGCAGGACAGTTGGCAAAATGACCAGGTCAGGAAACAGAAAGTCAAGAGGAAAAAAGCAGGACACATTGCCCAAACAACTTCCAGGCAACAAATTCGATGAAATATCCTTAAAGGAAACACCTGAGTCATCTGAGAACAGAAAAGTTGCGGACTCAGTAGACAGGAATGGAAATCCTGGTGTACCAAGCGCTCCATCAGATTCTAAATCATTGGTCAGACAGATGAGCATGCCTAGCAAAAAGAAAACTCAGAAGCAAAAGTCATCTGGTATACATGTAGTCATTAGCCAGGAAGCAGTTGACAGTGATCACGATGCTCGTGATGAGGTTAGTCTTAACTTCAAGGCCAGGAGTGCAAAAAAAGCGGCATTAGGAAACACTGATGATATTGTTTCTGGAAGCACTACATCTATGGAGAAACAATTTATCCATGACAAGATCAAAACACCTGTGCTTAAGAAAACAAGGACTGTCAAAGAGAACCAGAAAGCTGACATTAGGTCCAACAAGACTCATGATGATACTTCAAGAATCATGGATATATCAGGAGATCCAACACCTGTTCAAAAATCGGATGATGTTGCCTTGGAAACCGGTTGGGCAGAAGAAAAGACCATAGAGGGCAAACAACCTAATGCATGCACTTCGGAGGAACAAGCTGGTGTTCGACGGAAGTCTTCGAGTAGGAAAAGAAAATCTTCTCAACAGAAGAATGATATCCCATTAAAGAAGTCAGTCAAATCAGGTATGTTTCTCTCAATACCCACTTGTTATGCCATGCAGCATGCAGTGGTGCTGTGTTGCTCATCAATGGGGCCCTGGAGCACTTTTGTCCGTGGTGCTAATCCGCGGTTGTGCTATGCCCAAAACAGTGGTATACTGTTTAAAAACAGTGACGGATTACCTTAGAAAAATGCAAGCTAAAAAAGTGATGGCAATTCCCAGCAGCAGGTCTTTTATTCTGAGTTCGGTCTTTTGTTACACGGACCAGCTCTTTCGTCGCATTTCGGGCACCCGGCGCTGCACATAAACCCATGGTGGTACAAATGGGGTTCCCCAGCAGCAAGTGGTTTAAAAGCTGCTTCACTACTACATGTACAAGAATTTTTTTTCCGTGGGAAAAAAAGAGTGGATATGTCGACTTTCCGAACCGAGTCAACATTGCTGAAATAGAAACTTGGCAAGAGCCAATTCACTCCATCAATGCAGTGTGTTCCTATAAACAAACATCCTTAATCACTCTTTATCAGAGGAAGATAAAACTTTATTACAACGAACCCCTCAATAGTTGTAAAGGACACATTCAAATACCACAATGATGGCACTAAAAATTAGGGACATTTATATTCTTGGAAAGGAAGCACCATACAGTAGACTATTAATATTCTCTTAACATAGATGTATGATTCATGATAAAATTTGTAATTTCCCTGAGACAGATCACATATTTTTCTACTGTGGAAACTTACCACCTGGTGTTACCAATGAGACGCTCCGATTCTTTCTTGAGGAGGAAGGCATTCACCCAAAAGTCACTCTCAAAAGAATGAAGGGGCAGAATGCTGCATCCACCGCTACACTGACAGCAAAGCAGAGACTGTACAAAAAGAATCAGCTGAAAGCAGCCAAAGCTGTGTATGTACCATAAAGCCACTATTTAATGCAAGATTCATGAATTTGCCTTGGTATGTACCAGTGTGCCTTGTGCAACTTTTGGGGAAATACTCAAGTGGATGATCTGGGAGAACTGCTTGTTAATTGCATGTGCAAAGGGTTTGGGATAATTGTATATATGTCCATTACAATACCATAGAGTAGACCCAATGAAAAGTCTGTACATGTATTTACTTGTCAAGATGAACGTATGTTGCAAGCATGTAAGTAGACAAAGCATGTATTGGCATATAATTGTGAAAAAATTGACTGGGTTGTTGGGTATTTACTGTGTCAAGTCAAATGAGATCTGTACACAAACGTACATCATAAATGTACACGTACACATACATGTACTTAACAGCAGCCATATTTATGTTGATAACACTAGAGAAAAGGGTTTCATGATTATTTTATTTTTATTGCAATAGGGTATGACACCCTGCTTATTGGAAATATTGAAGTAAGGCTCAAGTTAAAGGCCTACCGTGGAAGGCTTTTATAAGGAACACAGTGGGGTCCTAACAGAATGTTTGGTATTGTGGCCATTTGGTACATGTGTAGCAATTTGCAGTCACAGATTCAGGCACTTGTTCTGAACTCTGGCAAATATTCATACGTGCCAGGCTGCTTCACAAAATGTTTTGGTATGATGTTTTAGGCCAAAACGTACACACAAAAAAGGTAAAAACAAAAAGAAAATTACTGCATTCTTTTAATATGTTATATCTCCTTTCACATTTCACCTTTTGAGTAGTCGTCACTGGAAGTAGAATCATGAAATGAAAGCAACTTTTCCTTGAGCCAATGCTTAAAAATCACATGTGACATGCAGGAATGATTACTGTTGGTTCCTGTCGGTAAAATGACACTTTGATAAATGGGCTGCGCTGGGAATCATTCAAATACATGTACATGTACAGTAGCACTGGAAGTCATGTCGAAGTATGCTCATGTCAGAAGTCAGCGAGGAAGTGTTAGGCAAGCATTTTGAAAACGATTGAAACTACATGTAGCAAGACATTTATTGAAGATTTATGAGAGTCAAGTAACTATGCTAGTGTCTATCTGCACACTTATTTCCTGTTTGGCAGTTTTCAAGCTCAAATTTCCCAGTTTTGTAGCAGTTATTATGCAAGGTTTTCTGTACCAGAGTTGTGAGTACTGCATAGCATACACTCAAACGCGTACTTGACAACTGGTCTGTACGTACATGTAGCTGTCTGTAGACACACACATTACATGCGATGTACGCTACCCACTAATGATTCAGAACGCACCTCATGTTGGCTGTTGTTCCATTGTGAGTGCTTTTTTGAGTAATTATCAGTTCTAAATATTTTCTGTTTAAAATAAATTTGTAATTTTTTGGTAAAAGTGCACAGCAAATTCGGGAGCCGAGTAGGATGTTCGGTATTTCTGAATGCTGGGTGCAGTGGTGTTCGTTTTAGTGGCGTTCCAGTGTACATGCAGTGAAACAGAAGAACATCCCTATAACGAACACTGCTATACCGAACATTCTGGTTTACTGAACGACTTCCCTGGCTCCTGAATTTTCTGTGCACTTTTACCAAACATCACAAATTTGTTGTAAATAAAAGAAACATTCTTAGAACTGATGATAAATAATTTGAAGTTGGCGAAAATCGTACTCACAACCATGACAACAGAACATGCCACATGTAGTAATTGCTGTTACAGTTGCATGTATCTGGTTTGAATGGTTGACCCAAGCCCTAGGCCAATCTATCGGACTACCCCTGGGGGCTAGTATGGGGCTAGGATAACCCTATCATTTCAAGTGAAAGTGCTGATATAATGTGCACCACTTTTGACTGTCATTTGTTCTTCAATTTGATACGAAGTAGTAGACATTTTGTTATTTTTACAGCTTTGCAACAGTAATTGTAAAAACAGAAGAAGATGCCAAGAAGATGTTGTCCCTAAATGGCATTAGTATGCCCTCTCCATCCAACAAAGACTGGGATACACAGCTTAAGATTATTAGACGGCTGCCAAGACCTGACAAGTGTGAGTATGGCTTACCTCACAACCTGAGGAGCATTCTTTTGTTTGTTGGATGCCTCAAAATCCTAGTCCCTAGTGAATTACTACTAGTCAACACATGATGTGGTGTGGCTTTAGGTGTGTTTATACTGTTAACTACACGTATGTTAACAAGGGAATAAAAGTGTGTTAGAGTGGTATAAATTAACTTCATAGAGGCCTGAAAGAAAAATCATGGACCTCACCTTTGGCTTGGTACATTATCAGTGTGTCAGCATATCGCCAATTCAAAGAAATTGACAGAGAAACTGCATGTATTTTCAAGAACTTCCTGTACTTCCGTGCAGTTCATTTATTGATTTAAAAAATTTATTATTATTTAAAAAAAAAATAAATTTCCACAACATCAGTGACAAATATAATTCTCATCTTGGCCTCGACTTTATCTCTTCAAGTCAACTTGCCACTTAAAAAAAGTAATTTTTAATAACAACTTATTCCCTCGTGTGGTTTGAAACATTAATCAACTAATTCATATTGTTCGCGTCAAAATAAATTAAACACTCCGAAGTTTTGTTGTTACTTGAATCACTGTGAGCTGTATATCCAAATTGACATGCATACACTGTTAATTTGCAAAGTTTCACGAGGGCATCACTTTGCAGAGTTACATTTTTATTATTTTCAAATTAAAATTGTGTGCCACTTTGTAAAATACACTCGAGCACCACTTCTTCACCAAATTTCACAGTTACCCTTGTGCACCACTTGATTGTGAAAATCACACTTGTGCACCACTTATTTGCTTGGTTACACTTGTGCACCACTTGATTTTTGAAATTGATATGGATGAACTTGGCTGCAGAGCTCCATATTGTTCTTTAATACAGCTCTGGTTTTGATCATCCAGCTGGGATGGGGGGGGTCCTATTCCACTTTTCGTCCAGGTCTTGAAGTAGCCAAGAAATCAGGCCTTAACACTGACACAACCTCCTGGATCCACCTCAGACAGCCACTCAGAATAGATAGAGAGCCTTTCAATGCTGAAACCCCAGAGATGCAATCTGAAATTTCAAATTAGTTATCATCGATACCCACTGATAATACCCTGGTTGTAAATACAGCTGAGTTATGCAAGATTCTCAAATAATACCAGAATGCGTCCTCTCAATGGATGAGTATGAAGGAATTAGATTACTCACAATAAATTTAGACGATTTGAATGATCCAACTCGTGGTTTTGCAGTAAGTTCTTCTGTTCCTGGTAACCAGCTAACCAGCAAATGTTTAGTGGAGTCTGATGCCTCAGCAGAGTACCCGCTCCCAATGCTGCAATACTCGTCATCTAATATTGCCATGGTCGAGTTGCAACGGAAATGTGTAAAAAAACACCAGCGTCTGTGCACTCAGCACAGTACAAGCAGCAAAGAGGGATGTGGACGTGTCCAGAGATGAACTCTGGAGATACTGGGCCTAGTCACATCCCACATGCACTTTTTATATTCCCCATACACAATCAAACCTGTGATTTGGTTTGACCATTTTACACTATATTGCAATCTATGCATAGGCTCCAGGGCCGTGTCAGTAAATAGTATGCAAATTTATCTCATTCTTGACTCTTTGTCACTCAAAACCTGACTGAAATGGTCTGAAGTTATGGGCTATAGCTGTTCTCCAAAAACAGAGATAAACAACTTCCAGAAATAACAAAGCATTGAAGTCAGAGGTTTTTTAGTGGTTATCTCATGGCTTTCTGTCTCTACTTTCGTTGATACAGTTCCTTACAAGGTTCATATTGGGAATCTTCATCCTGCAATCACTGAAGAAGAATTGACACAGTACCTGGAGAGCCAAGGTGTCAAACCAGGACATGTTCTTATAATTCGCACTCAGAGGACACAGAAGTCAAGGAGGTAAATTGACTTCGATGATCCCTTTCCAATAAGAAATAATTGTCTTGATGAATGCTACTGTGACTGTTCTACATCACCCTGAATAAATCAGAGTTGAACAATTATCACTTGAGATTCAAAGTTGAAGATGATGTTGCAGTGGAGCATGTGCAGAAGTCACAGTCATGGCCATCAATGCATTAATTTATTTGGAACGCACAACTTTGTGTCACAAGTTACGTGGGACTGTATACCCAGCAAGATGTGGGACAGAGGGGTACCCCCCTTACATGTCCAATCCCTATACACACTCTAGACTATTGTTCCCCCCAGATGTCTGTAAAGAATTCCTGAGATTTCGATCAAACGATGACCACAACAAAGGTGGGGGGTGCTCTCCGTCCCATATCTCGCTTCATATGTAGGACTGAGAAAAAAAACAGCATCTTGTATACAAATGTTAATTCAAGTGCTGGATAAAACAAATGAATGCTTCATTGGGTGACAGACGAAATGTTCTATTCCGTTGCAGTAAAGTACATGTACTCCGTGAATAGAATTTCTATCAGCTACCTCATGAAATGATTAAACAGTTTTATGTATGCAGATGGCATAAAATGTTCATACTTAAAATGTATCAGAGGGCAAGACTGCATCATTCATTGGCCATTGCAATGAGAAGTGCCCCCACAAAGTGCATGTACATGTATGACATGATTTTCTGATACAATGGGCCATATTTTTTTCACATGGATCTGGATCTCAATTAGTGATCCCATTGCTGACATATACATGTACCATGTTCACACTTTTTTCCCTTTAACGACTACCTGCCGGGCAACCCGTTTTCGGGTACATAAGCTTTATATGCAGAGCGGGGGAGCCCGGAACTGGGACAAAGAGTTGTGCCTTATAACAAAAGACTGTGCTCAGCACAAAAGGCTGAGCTGCTGGGCATCACTGCCATTTTTTCGCTGTCAATAGTGGAGATAATCCAGCCTGGTTTTGAAACAGTATACCTGGGTTTGAGGAATTTAGAGCGAGGGGATTACTACCAGGGACAAAAGCTCTCCACCACCGTAGCAATGAGCCACACAGCACTGCTGCACGCTAATCTGGCCCCTATTGAAGACATCAGCAGTGCACTGTGCCGGTTTCAGGAACAAAAGAATCTCACGTAACACTGCACAATCTGGGCTCTTTTTCCAAGGCTGCAGGCCTGGCTGAAATATTCAGGAATCAATGAATTTTACCTGTCAGCTTTTGGGTAGTGCCCAAAGAATCCTTCATTTGTTGTAAACGGCCATTAATTGTAATGATGAATTTTTGAAGAATTTTGAAACGGAAAATCTTGAAAATGACGCGGCATCTTGTCTTGCTCAAGAAAAATCCACCTGGCAGCAAGTGGTTAATGCACTGCAAATTTGTCCTGTCCTTGGTGGTTTCTTTGTGGGCCATTTTATTATGAATCCAGGTTTTTTTGTTGTTACCACAGGTATGGCTTTGTCTGGTTTAGGTCTGTACCTGATGCAGACAAAGCAGTTGACCTTCCTGCACCCATCATACGCGATCGCCAACTAGTTATCCAACATAGCTTCAAGAAGAGGTTTAAGAATTTCTAGAATTGCTCTTCCATGCTGCTTCATTAAAAACTTGTCTCTGATGGGCCGAGTGCTGGGATTTTTTTAAATTAAATTTTGCCTTTCATTGAATAGTAGTTGAAATAATTTGAACTAACCTTCTTGAGAGACTGCTCTGGAGCCTGGACATTTAAGATTGAAAGTAAGTTACTGCTTGTTGACACACCCACATCTTGGATGGCTGGGCATTAATTCCAGGATTATATTATTGTTATACCCTAACTTGGCACACTTTGAATTTTGCCTCCGGTGTCTTATTGGAGCAAGATTTACCTCAGATTTCTCGAGAAGAAATTTCAATCAACCTCCCAATATTCAGATTCATATGTCTCAAGTTTACTTACCTTCTTTAAGTCCAGAGGAAATTTTAGTTTGGCCTGATTTTCCTTTTTTTTTCTTAATTGCAAAATGAATGCTTTTAAAATCCACCCAGAAATATAAAAATAATTTTCCAACACACTTGTAGTTAGATTTGTGGAAGTTATAATAATAGATTAGAATTTATTAACTTAAAACAACCTCTTGTTAGCTTTCTGAGATTCAATTACACAGCATTAGGGGACACTCGGCTGAATTCGTACTCAATTTCTGGACATGACAGTTTTTTAATTTCACACTAAATTTCTGGACTGTGGCATTGTTCACAAAGGTTAAAAGCCTGAATCATGACATGACATATTAATACCAGGATTTAACCAAGTGGAATTAAGGTTTTTCAACAAAGAGGTTCGGCAATACTGAGGAAATTCAAATGAGTCAAAGTGCACCACATTAGGGGATGTTACCATACTTCTACCATTTATGTGCACACTCAAGGAAATTTATATTATAGTGCATGGCATCACCAGGTTCCAATACACATACTGTACACATTATCTTGACTAAGGCCTTGGTGTTCATCCATTTTCATTTATTTGGTTTACAAGTAATTTGTTTTTTCTAGTCAGTAAAACTTGCCCAAGGAAGACTGACACATGCATTTTACGTAAAAATTTGATGTTAATTTTTTTCTCTGATCTCCATCACCATGGGCAGAAATCTCTCCTTGACTGTGAGGGGGGCATCAATTGAAACTTTTTTGTGCACACCATGTTTATTTCATTATCTTACTCCATTTGTAAAAACTCAAAAAGGGAAAATCCTTGATCCATCAATTCCTTTAGTATTTTGTTTTGCTTAAACCATGGAGGGGACATTCAACTTTGTGTCCCCTTGTACCAAATTCATGGGGGACGTGTCCCCCTGTCCCTTCCGCCCATGTCCATCACTATGTCCATGAAAGTTTCATTATGCAGCACACACCAGCAAGCTTTTTGCGATACTAAATACTTCAGCTGATCAGCCTTCTACGTTGGGAAAACGTAACAAAATCATCAATTACACTTACTTTGGGATACCAGACTTGTTGAGTTATACAGTCAATGTACGAAATACCCAGGTGGCTACATTTTAGTATCTAGAAGTATTAAAGATATTAAGTATACATAAATAAACTGCATGAATTTCTATATCCTCCAAATTTGCATATGCTTGCATTTTTCTTGTGCAGGTACACATTTGATCTTAAAGTGCAAGTCTTTTCTAAAACCAACCTTTTTCATGTGCAAATTCATTGCTCCCAATGGGTTGTACAGTTTGTATTTATCTCTCAAAGGTTTGAGTTGTATACATCACTCACAGAAACACAAATTGTAGAGCCAAATTTGAAAATAGCAGCAGTCAAGCTGTGAATGTTTGGTACCCAGAATAATTCTGCCATTTTTGAGAAAAACACATTTTGGAATGCAGAAGCGTCTCAAAACTTGCTTTTCAGGTATGTGTTTTACTGCGTAAAGTGGGGGTACTGTGTCATTGGTGTGTGTGTGTGTTATATTAAGCTGCTTACTGATATGCTTCCAAGTAGACTGATCCCTTCAGACTTGGGGCATGGTTACAAACCAACCTATTACCAATACATCAATACAATCTATGTTAAACAAGGTGTTAAGTGGAAAAGTAGTGGAGGTGGTCAGGTCCACACTGTGTCTGAGTACAGACTGTCCTTTTTCTGGCTTTTAATGCCATATTTGTACAGTAATTTTTGACATGATTTCATAGTAACAAATAATGTTTCCAACCAGTGTCTAATTCAAGTTGCAAAACTCAGGATGTGGTATCATACGTGATTTACATTTATACACTACACATCAAGGCAGATGTGAGTGAGCCATTTCGATAACAAAAATTTTTTATAGCAGGTAATTTGGATCAGATTTTGGTAAATTCACCACAAAACTGCACTGTTACAACACTGAATAAGGAAATTAATAAAGTATAAATGCATTTGTCCTTTATTCTTTACTTGTACTGACATTGTGTAAATTGTCCTGACACATACAGTCGAACTTCATTAATGAGAGCACTGTTAATACAAGACTCTGCTTATAACAAGAAAAATTGTAGGTCCTAATTCTTTCTTTTTTCATTATTTTCATTCCTGATAATACAAGATTTCTGTTATAACAAGGTACATGTAGTTTGCCAAGTCTGAAGGACCTATTAACGAGGTTTGACTGTAATGTATTTGTGTAAACTGATCTGAACATTTTGATACCGATAAGTCATTTTAATTTCTTCAACTGAAGGTGAAATTTTTTTTTCGTTAGACTGCTGTGAAATGTTATTTTAAAATTTTTACAGCAGATGCTCTTTGGCTATATGCTACGAAAACAAGCAGGAATTCTCTCCCAGATGGGTACACCGAGATGCTGTGAATGAGGAATCCAAGTAATCCACTGTACAGTTGATGAACTTGAAGCAAAACATACATATACTTGCAGCAAATATTTACATGTGGTTTGAGATTCAAAGGGTGGTACACTGAATATCCCCCAAATTTATATCTAAAGCATGGAACCGTCCTCTACTAATTTCTATGGACAGATTGTCTGAAAACAATAACAATTTTCATTGGGGGAAATTGTCCGAGTGTACTCAGTTTTTTAACCCCTTGATGACGGGAATTTCTTATGAAAGCCGACTCCAAGAATTCCAGCCTAGCTTGGCCACGAAGGCCACCTGCCGAACCGCAAATTCTCAGTTTGTGGCCCAGCGTGCTCTGCACGCTTTGAATTACAGGGTGAAAAGGTTGATTGTTCGGTGGCATGCAGCTCTACTCAAGCTTCCGCATTCCAGTTGCCTCTTTTCAAA
>NW_019091489.1:735347-776733 GCF_001949145.1 Acanthaster planci | reverse complement strand
AGCCAGGGTCTGCCTTCTTTCACCGTGTTCGCTCGAGCGTGGCCGAGAATAATAGCTGGAAAGCCGGCTGAGGATCTCAATTTTTATGGCGTGTCTTAACACTTCCCGGCGCGAAGGGGTTAAGATACATGTACACTGTTTCTACTGGGAACAACACAGTTTTACCAGAGGAACACCTTGAAATTGTTTTGCACACATTACATGGCAATGGCCTGTTCCCATCAGCAACACAAAGAATTCCCATTACTGAATTATAGTGTACCGTAAAGCATGTTCCAGCAGGAAAACTTGAACTTTCTGACATGGGATTTTACTTACATTACCTTGATTGTCAGGCCAACTGTACTTTCAAATCAGAAGATCCTGTTTTGAGAAGACATAAATGATTCTACTACTTCAAAGCTAAAAATAAGAGACAAATAGGATACAGAGAAAAGCAATTAAAATATGAAGACCACAAAACAACATGACAATATGAGACAAACTTGTGTGAGTGTGAGGCATGCAATAGAGGCATGCGAGCCTAACTTGCATTGCTTGAGTCTCACTTCGTATGTGCCAGTTTCAGCCCTACTTTAATATACTTTCAGTTTTGATTTCTATACTACCATTCAACCTGAGGATTTATGTCTTGGCCCTTTTCATGTTTGTTTTATGCAAATTCCCTTCTGATGATTACTATTCTTTCCACATGGCTACTGGACAGGATTGCAGAAGAGGACAGATCAGTCAGCCAACATTTTGTCACTACTCATCAAAGCAAATGACTCTGTTTTCTCGCCTAGCTTTCTCTGCCTCAAACACCAGTAGATGAGTGCTTAGAATTTCTTTTGGTGATGCTGGAACGATAGATGGGTCCTTCATCTGAAATAGCAAAATTCACAGCTGTAAGACAGGTTGTAAAGTTATGCACATAATTCATCAATCAGGTATAATATTCCTTGCTTTTAAAGAAGAAAGAAAGAACATCTCTCCAAAAAACTAAAACTAGTGCAAGATAAACATAAAAATAAGTGAACTTGAGAACCATCAAACTATGTAAGCAATGTCGAGTGTAAGTTGTACTGCCACTTCAAAAAGCATGTTTCAATGTTATGAAAAGTGACATAATATTTTTGAATTTAAAGCCCAGTTGGATGTAACAATGTAGAAACCAAAAAGAAAGAGTTTAAACGACTTGAAAACTTTCTTGAAATCTTCAGGTAATGGAAGAACAAAATCTAGTGATATCTCAACTAAGTCACTAGATATCTCAAGTTTTACATGTACAAAGAACAGTAGAGCAGGCTCATCTAATGGGAAATGCTTCCAATGAGCTGTTCACCAAAACTCCCTCCAACCATCTTCCCTTACCCCAGTAATCTCACCTAGAATTATATAATACCAGCCAGTAAGGAACATTTGTCCACTGTGAGGTGAAACTCCAATCATCATCTCTTGACAAAAGCTGTTTGGAGATCCTGGCATAAAACAGGCTGCAGTGTGTTATGTGTCACTCCTTGGATTTATTTCTGTATGAACAAATACTTACTGCCACAGCATGGACAAAGTTGTCTATTAGACAGAAATCTGCAATGTCATGGCCCATTACACTTCTTCGCACACTAGCTGATGAAGGGAAATCTATACCAACGTCTATCGTCTGCTGACTGAGGAAGTCATAAAGCTGTACTTCACCCTTGGCATTCAAGTTAATTTCCCCCTGCATATCAATACATCAATACCTAGCAGTTTGACATAACGTTCTGAGACATACCAGCGGTAATTTACACTATATAGAAGCAAAGCTTGTACTGTGGTGCATCACCAAGAGTCTTTCAAAGAGAAGCCATCTTGCACAGGGTATTAAGAAACACAACTGGACAAGTGCACGCCAGCTGACATTTGCTCAAGAATCAGCAGTTGTATGTTTTGGGCGCATGATTGCAGTTTGAATTGTGTGTAAATGATAAGTAAATTGTAAAGCCTGGTTTGCATGGGTTGAAACGAACACAGATGGCACGCAAAATGTCAAGACACAGACAGTCGTGAGAGAGACGCTGCGTGACGGCATTCCACCAAAAAATTAAACAAATTGGTGTCTGAAAGTCAGAAAATTTTTGCATAAAATGCCTTGTATAGGTGGAAATACCACCCTTGGAACCAAACTGATAATCCAGTTTGATGTATTTTTTTTATGATCAGCTATTTTGTTGATCAATGGGGCTGCATATGCCAGTAAAAGCAGAAAATGAACAAAATGGGTGGTACTAAGCAAGAGGAACATCGTATGGTCGTCATGCCAGTGTGCATGTATAGGCCGCTCAGTGACTCAATGCACAATCAGCAAAGTTGAACCGGATTCAACTTTGTCAATCCGTCTGGAGTTGGTTTGCATATGTTTGGGTATTGGCAACATACATTTCGTTTGATATGTTTCCATATGTCTGTGATACAGCGTGCATCTTGATTGCATTGCTCTCTGCATTTTTTATGTCAATATGGAAACCAGGCTTAATGCTTAAGTTCATTCAGTACCACATATATAGTGAAGATACTGATGATTGGTGTTTTGTGGCCAGTAGCAAAGTTCATGCACTTTCACATCCTTTGAGTATATACATGTACCGGTATATCGACATGAAAATATCAAAGGTGAATTATCTAACCTGAAATTGCACAGTCAGAGAATAAAAGGAATGTAGTGAAGAGGATGCACAATTGTTCCAATTGATTACCTTTGTTCCAAAGACTCGGACAATTCTTTTACACACACTTTCTGTAAAAGCCACCATAGTTAGCGTTGCTGTATGTCCTCCAAAAAAGCGCAGACTAACAACCTTCATATAAACAGACAAAAGACACAGTAATGACAACTGGTAGTATACAGAAAGGTAGATGGTTCATATGCAGAATAATAGATATGCATAATAATAAAAGATAGCTTGTAATGAGGTAGTGACAATACTATAGATCATGTAGGGTAGAGATGTTGGGAAGTAGTGCTGGACAGATGACATAAACTCACAAACACTGAAAACCAGTCACAGCATTACATGCACAAAAACCCTTCAATACATAGGTAACAGAGATAAATGTCCATGTAAGAAAAGGGAAAACAGAAAGCACTACACAAGGCAGAAATGTATGGTACATGTATGATAATAATGAAGTTATATATACATGTAGTATAATGACCGTATACAGAGACCAACTTTCATCAAATCATGGAATGAGGTATGTCCGGTTTTATTAATCCAGCAAGACTTTTTTGAAGTACTCTTTCACTGACTATTAACAAATACTAACAAGATAGACCATCCTGATTGGTCCAGAGCTCATTACATGGGTGTTTCTTCAGTGCCATTCCAAAAAAAAAAAAGATTTGGCTATAGGATAGGAGTGTTTCGCCAAACACAACGAAATTGACAGATTTCTAATCAAAATGTTCATTTTTGCCTTTCTAAGAAGTGTAAAAAGTGTAAAATGTATTTACAAATTGGAATAAAAGGGCGATTGAGCAGTTTCTTAAAAAATACATCTGAAACTAACCATGGGCCTCTGGCTGACAATGGACCATGCTCTCAATTTGGTTTGAAAGTAATCTAAAATAAATCATTTTGTGAAACCTACCTGTAATTTTTAAGCTTTAAATACTGCCCACTTTATGCAAATTAAAGTATTTTACTAAAAGTGACAATTGAAGAGGTAGACATTTGTTGTTCTGATTCAACAGCCATGCTTATTAAATACTGGGGCCAATTTCATAGCACTGCTTAAGCGAAAAATTTGAGCATGAAATATCCTTGCGTGGCAAATCGGGTTACTAGCCAAAACTTCTTATGATGTACATTGTCGTGAAGAGGTATTTACCTGTCTTTTGGTTTATAGCTTGACCGCAGTCACACAGAGTTTGAGCTGGTAACCTTTGTTTATTAATCAAGGTTTTTTTGTGCTTGAGCAAACTCTGCGCTTAAGCAGCTCTATAAAACTGGCCCCTGGTTCTGAACACCTCTTGACCGTGTCTAATCATTCGATAAAAACCACCTGGACCAGTCACAAAACTCAAACTGTCTCAGTTATTTATAAACAAAGGTTCTGTAACTTCAGGGCTTCTTGTACCTCTGGGAACAATTTTGTTTCCTTGCTTCCTTGTGAACAAGAATACAAGGTATTTAGTAAGTAAAACTATGAAATAAGGTGTTCTCAGGAAAAGTTGCATGCCATCTGACCTTACAGTCGCACCACAATGGGCCATAAAATACAATGAACGTTCTTACTTATCTGCTACACCTACCTGATTGTCACACACGTCATTGTCACTGTCATACACACATCGTCCATATGGCCCATTTTGTAAAGCCTTCGTGATGGAGTCTATTGATGGTTCATGGCAGATAACTGAAACTGGCCAATCAGAAATACCCTGCAAGATCACATGGGATATCACACTTAAGAATACAATAACCAGAGCCTTTAAGTTCCAACTATTTACAAAATCCACAGGAATATGAATTGCTTCCATCAGGGAAGCAGCAACCATTTCTATGTTCAAACAAGTAATAGTATTTGTACATCTTTCATAAGAGTAAGGTTAATAAAACTTTGCCAACAGTTGAAAAAGCATTGCAAAAAATTGGCCCGGAGAATAAAAATGCAATATGGTCTATTAACATGTACCAAAGCTACAATGAGAATGCTTAATTCCACTATGAGATTTATTTAATTGAAGCAATGTCACCTGAACACTTCAGAATGATCTTCATTCAGTGAAGTCATCAACCCTAACTCCCTAGGGTGTGTGCAAAATCAGATTAAAATTGGAGGATTCAGGAATGTTAGGGCTATAGACCATCAATACTTTGTTTCAACATTCATGAGGCTACCCTTTAACCTTTTCACTTGAGAACCAAGATTTTGTGTGTACCTTGTTGGACTGGTCTCAATTCAACTAGAAATATGGACTAATCTCAGAAATGAACCCTTACCATGCTTTTACAATATTCTATGTAGGAGTAAAAGGAGAGTGTTGATGACCAATGAGACTGTACTAAAGGAAATGCAAAAGGAGTTTATATGACAGTTACTGGTACAATCAAGTCATCCAAAAACAATCACACCAATCTCAGAGTCACAAGTTATTCAAATAAAGAGCCTCTGGCACAAAGGTGTAATGTTTCTCAATACAAATACATTTTATTTCTGACTTTACTTGCAATTGACTGAACTATAGTTCTGCAATATACATGTAGCAGTGCTGGCCTACAAATACTTGTATATATGTGGCTTGCTCTGTACAGTGTCAGTGATCTTGATCAACTAGAACATTAAAAGGTGACAAAACACAGCTGTTAGGGCTTAATAAGTTAGACCGTTCTCATTTTGAATGTAACAGTGCATACCTTTTCATACATGTTCAAGTAGAGTTTCTTGGCTGAGTAGCAGCAGTCTTTCTCAATCTTACAGTCTAGGCATCTAGTGGCTGAACCAGGAGGCTGCAATAAATCAAACCCAATGTCAATTCAAAACCTCATTTTAAAGACTGTCTAAAACACCATATTGTTACTGTAAAAACAGACAAGGCAAAATGTAATATTCCTTACATCAAGAAGCAGGCGCATGATACCTGTGTCTTTTGGAAAACCTATGAGATAGGGCTGGCATGCAGATACAGCAAGGCCATGGTACTTTGTGTTCCAGGTATGTCCAGTAACTTATAGCACACACAGGTCAGGGTAATCAAACCATTGGAAGTGTCACATATCTGACAATTAAACAATCTACGGACAATATGGCAGCCATGCAGACATGCAACCAAAAAGGGCCATTTTAACACCACCATATATGCCAGGATCAAGCATGGTAAGACGTTTTGACCATTCAGTATGTAGTAAATGGAATAAACAATAATGTGTCACACAGAATTTTCACACAATGTATTGAACCTTTTGAGCACTTCCAAGGAACATGATGTCCATTTCTTGAATGTCTCCATAGTTAATGCCACATCATAATGTTAACTCTGTTAACACTAAACCCTCCAGGGATTGCAGTGTGGTGCACAGGTCTACCCACACTTCTGGTCTCATACAGCTCAAATACATGTCAATTTTACCTGATGAGTGGCTGCATCACTAACTCTTTTGGAAAGCTCCTCTATCATATAGTAAGACTTTGAGTAGCCACTCTTTTGATCAGGTAGGTTATTCTAGTCATGGTGAAGCACCGGTACAGGTCTGGATGCACTTGTTCTTACTCATTCATATACATGTATGTTTCACAACATAAACATTTATCTTAGTAAACCTGCTTCCTAACAGCCTTGCCATCACTTATTCCTGTAATGAACGTTATTTATCCAGAAAAGTAGCTTGTATGATCTCCATGTACATGTACAGTAACCATGGAAACTGTTAGGAAAATTGTTTGGGGTTTACACATCCTTCAGCATTAACTCTTTAAGCTTCAACCTGAATGGCAAAATTGCATGCAAGAAGCTCACTGTATATATGATGCAGAAGATATTACCTACATGTTGGGGTAGATCGAGGATAACATCCTTGAAATCACTTGAACGTCATGAAGTCCCTTCCTCAATTAAAAGTGATTTGGCAATCATAGTGTCCAGATCTACCATGACCAAAGTGCTACACTGAATGCTCAGCCCTACATTTTGTCACCATTTTCACAAAGAGACAATTAGGCCCAAAGTCATGATTTTTTTCATTTTCCTTTTTCTTTGCAAAATCAACTGGGCTATTTACAACTTGGTGTAATCATTTTTTACCAAATCTACCGAAATCAACCAAATCATGATGATCTACCTTGGGCAAAATTCAACTATACCGCAGTTTGTGTTTTCACAAGAGGTAAATTTGTCTTAACGGTTTTATATAGCATTAGCCATAAAGGGCAAACCATGGGCAAACTTGTTTTGCAGGTTTCATGAAGAGGTGAATTTGACTTCAGAAATGGATACAAATGTAACAATTTTGCACCTGGAACGCGTTATAGCCAAGTCACACGAACTCTAGCATTGTTATGAATAGAGGAATGTGTTTGTTTACATAATAAACAATTTCAATTCAAAGTGACTTCTACATTATTCTGTAGTTTTGTGTCATTAAAGAGCCCCTCTTTCACGAAGCAGGATTGGTTAAGTCAAAGCCATGCTAAAAACTGGGGAATTAAATGTTGAAAAAAAAGAGACCAACTTCAGATATGATTTTCTTGAAACCTAGGTTTTACTCTCCGGAGAGAAATTGGCTTCTTCATAAAAGCGGTCATGATTTAGATCAACCTGAGATCTCTGCTTAATGCAGCTGGCTTGGTCTTTCAGTGAAAGCTAAAGCCTTATGGCAGCCATGAACAGATGAGGATCCATTTCTAAGGAGATACGTTGATTTTTTGACACAGGAAGTATCCCTAGAATTGGTATCTACTGGATTTCCCAGGGGTTGAAAATTACATTAAATGTTTACCAACCTTATTTTCCTTTCTGAAGTGGGACAGCGACCCAAATGAAGATACCCCAGTGCATCTGTGGAATTTACAAATGGCATCAGACACATGAAACATACTACTGAATAAAACATCAGTGTAGAGAGTTAAGTAATGAATAGTATAGAAGACAACTCGTTCAATAATCATTGTGATGGTATTGCTCCCAGACTACTTAACTGCTTAAGGCTGGTTGTAGACAGCTTGCAAAATAACCGGCCCACACTATGAATTTAAGCCCCTCCACTGGTTCTGTTCCCTTAGTCTGGAAGATGAGTAGTATATCCCCTATTTATAAGAATGGGCATCATCACCTTGATATGAATAATTACAGGCCTATCTCTGTACTTCCTACTTGTATGAAAATTTTCAAGAAGCTTGTCCACGAACAATTGCCAGACCACTTTGATCCGAATAGCATTCTTTCTGAAAACCAGTTGGGCTTCAGGCCAATGCACCCCACCCAAACATGTCTTTAGAAAGTGTCTGATTACTTAATTAAAAATATGCCAGGTGCAGTTTTTTGTACTTAAAGCATTTGACACTGTTCATCATGCTTGTCTTATTGACAAATTGTACAATATTGGAGTGCGTCGTCTTGAGCTTGATTGATTCAACAGCAGGGATGCTAGCAGGTTACAAAAATTGGTGGCAAGTATTCTACCCCTGCTGGAGTTAATTTTGGAATACCTCAGGTATCAACATTGGGTCCACTCTTTTTACTCTGTACATTGACACTATGATATTTTTACATGCTGGTGACATGGCATCCTTCACTTGTGATAAATCTGTTGATGGCAAGAGTTTTAAACAGGGATATGACTGAAATGGCTGAAAGTATCTAGGTGTGTGGCTGGATCCATCATTAACTTGGAATGAGCATATTGGCAGACAAGTTAGAAAAGCCAATAAAAGTGTGGGAGGTATCTGGAGGATTAGAGGTGTTCTCCCACAGCACACTTTAAGCCTGTTGTACAAAACTCTGATTCTGCCTCACTTTGATTACTCTGATGCTGTTTGGAGAAATTCCACAAAAATAGTCCTCAACAGGCTCAAAAGAAATTCAGAACAGCTGCTGGACGAGTTATCCTCAGTCTACCACAGAGAACCCCAAACAGCATGTCTTATCAACATTACAATGGAATACCTTGGAAGAAAGGCATACTTTTCATTTAAATACATTGGTCTACAAAAGTATTATTATGCAGTGACCATCACAAATCTATGCAACTGTTTCTTTCACACTGTTGATGCACATTCTTATAATACTCTGTCAATTTCCAAAGGTAACCTTATTTCACTCAGTAAATCAAATTCAGGTAAACGTAAATTAATGTTTGTGAAGCTGACACATTAAATGTCCTGCCTATGTACCTCAGAAGTCCACTGCCAGCAACTGTACTGTAACTAGTTTTAAAAACAGTTACAAAGCCTTGATTTTTTAATACTTGTATGTATGGGTGTTAATGAAATTTACTTATTTTGATGTTTGTCTAATGTACATCAGCACATGGCTGGATCATGTTAATTAACATTTTGTGTACTTATTTAACTGATTTTTACTCTTTAACTCGATTTTGACTTTACTCTTTTCTCGGTGCAGTATTAACTGTTGTTTTCAATGGATTTTATAGTAATTGCTGGGAATCACTGAGCAGTCTCCCCAGGGTAAATAATAAATACATGTATACAAAGGAATCAGAAAAAAGTGGCATTTCTTATCTCTTACCATGATGACCCCCTCACACAAGACAAATTTGTTAGACCCTATAAACAGAGTACATGGCCACTGTAAAATGCACCTTTGTCTCAGCTATCTTTATTTTAATTTTTGTTTCACAATTTTAAGGGGTATTTTGCTGATGTTTTGGTTTTATGCTAATGAGATATCTATATTCATGAACAAAACTGTAACGCCATCATGGAAGGAAAACCTTAATGTTACACTAAGGCCGTGTCCGAATTACTTGGCTGTGGCCTGAAATTACGCACGAGTCTACAGTAATGGCTGAAGCCAGTCCCCATATAGTCATGTGTAATTTCAAGCCATAGTCAAATAATTAGGATGTGGCCTAAAATGTCTGTGCATGCACGGAAACTGCTACCTTTTACAGCTTTTTGCTGGCCAAGTAAATTTTCTTTACTTTGAATATTCATTGATGTGTGAACACATTGCAATAAGCAAGCAAGTAACCCTCTCTAAGATATGTTTTCAATAAGGAAATTCTGATTCCACAATTCAAAGAGAAAAACCTATGCACAGAGTCCCAGAAAAAACCAAACGCCGAGGAAAGGGGTTAATATACCCAACCATAATATGATTATAATGTATAAGGATCTCCGAAAAGTACAAGCAGCATTCTTTCTAATGATACCTTGATGGTATCCCTCCTGTCATGTATGACTAAACATGTATGGTTGAAAGTGAAACAAAAAGTCATGTTAATGACTTTTGCATGGAGACTTCAGGAGGAGACGGGAGTTTGCTCAATGGCTCCTAGAATGCATCCAAAGTGTTACAACTGAGCTCAGATGCCCCATTTTCAAGACAATGGTGCTCAGTCATGCATGACAGGAGGGATACCATCAAGGTATCATTAGAAATAGGTATCATTTCAGAGATCCTTATACATTACAATCATATCTCATGGTTTGGGTATATTAACCCCTTTCCTCAGGGTTTGGTTTTCTCTGGAACACCCTGAAGAGTATTCTGAACTATTTTTGTGGACAAAAAAAATCATAAGCATTCTACCTATATACAATTATCAGTTTTGCATTGGACCATATTGACTCATGTTCAAAATCAATAACTTTCGGGACATAATCTGAAATGAGTTTCACTGCAATTACAAGAGGGACTATCTAGTGATATTCTGCCTTGGTCCATGTACCTTTCACTCCAATAGAACAGGACAGATCAGATCCTAACGTCACATGCTTCCTCCCCCCCAAAAAAAAATGAGTGCCCTAAGAGCCCCCAGCAAACTCAACCCAATTGACACCACTGCTGTTAGATTAACCCTAACCCACCTCAATCCTTCACCTGTTGGAGGACTGAGGAGTGTTAGGGTTAAGGTTCTAATAAATTTTCAAAGTTTTTGTGCCATATGAAGTTAGCTGCAGGGATACTGCAAATGCACCACAGCAATAAATGGTTGACAGGATGCAACTAGGAAAACACCTTTCCTGTAATGTAGGAAAAGCTGGCAAATGTCTCAACATACGGCAGTGTTTATTTTGTGTGCCCCTTACAAGCAGCAAAATCCAAGATACAAGACTATTAAAAATCATAAAATACCATGTTCCAAATTACTCCATACCATGTTCCAACTTACCCAAGTTATGGGGCAGTACTTATCAAGATTTAATCCCACCATGCATGATTTATTGTATCGAAAGGGGCTTTAGTTGTGGCAATTCCATGAAGAAGTGGTCAAAGGTTTAAAAAAAAAAGGAAATTTAACGTATCTTCAGAACAAGCATCAAAATAATAAATGTACTATCAAGTTAAAGAGAACAAGAAGACCTTTCATTTGAGTGGTCTGCTAATGAGATGGAATTTACTTAACTCTGGCTTTTAGTTAAAACCCTGTTTAGGGGCTAAAATCATGGGTATGTATGATACCCATTTTGGCACCTTGTTTTAGCATGCTCAGCAGGACTGTTTTGTAACTTGTTGTCATGAAGCCAAAGAGAAAGGTTCATATTCTGTGCTGAACAAGCTTTTTTATTTGATTGCAATCTCTTCCATGAACAAGATGGGTAGACGAACTGCAACGTAACTAACCAAAATCTTTGGGCAATACTATCAACTGATGAGAAATTGAGAAATGACAAATGGCAAAACAGTCAGTAGGCAATCACAGAAATGCTATAATTTTACTCAGCACTAAGCAGTATCCCACTTCAGGAAACTCTGTCTGCAAACATATTTCTTTGTTATTCTTGTCCATTTCTTAATGTTACTAACCAAGATTACATGCCCAATTACATCTCACAAATCATCAAGTGTCACTAAATTTGCTTATGGCTTTGTTACAAATCTTGGCAAGATGTACTGATGGTACCAATATGAAGAACTCATCCCTACATGCGTTGATGGATCAATACGCCCAATGAGTGATGCAACATTACTTCAAATATAACAAAACTAACCATGGAATTGCCTTTATACATACCGGTACATGGCTTTTCTTAAGCCTGGTGTATTATGAGCACTATCTGCTTTCCCTCAGTTTATTCATGAACAGTAGCACAAACAAAATTGTTGTCAATTATGTAACTATGCAAACAGTGGTTGAGTTCAGATACACTCAGAAAAGTCTTATCGTGTGCAGTATGACATAACAGGTTGGTACAGAGGCTACTTTCTTTTCTTTACCTTCCACTGCTTTGACCTGTGACCTAAGATTGAATCCTACCTCTGCCTACAGTGGATTGGTTTCTCAGTCCCTTACCCAATTTCAGGGGATTTTCCAAAGAATAATTCAGGTAAAATACTGCAGGAAAAATTCAGGGAATACACAATTGTTTGAAAATTACAACAAAAATTGTTGTTATTACTTGTAACGATGGTAAGCCAACAGGCTTGACATTAAGTGGATCACTGGTCATACTTTAGCAACCTTTGCAACCCGACCCAAGCTAGAAACAAAATCGATACCAATCATAAACATACAGGTTCTATTCAAAAAAGTTAAGGACCACTAATTTCTTAAGTTATAATTTTTTCTAAGCAATGAGTGGGGTCTAGTTCTTTTATTTGTTTGTCTAGATGGTGTTCTCATTGGAATAAAAAACTTTTGAATGTTTCAAAACATAAAATGCACATTTTCTCAAAATGGATAGTTTCAGGAAAAAGTCAGATAAAAAAGGGGTCTTTAACTTATCTTGAGTAGTGTATATTACAAAATGTGCCTGATCCCTGTAACGATCCAGGTCAGTCTTGGAAAGTTGGGGTACTGAAGCAACCCATAGGACTGTAGTGGATGTGTGCTGGGCTTTCAGTTGTTGTCTGTTGTCCAACTAGAGACACCTCCTAAACATAAAGTATAACTCACTTGTACTTGCTCATCCACCACGATAGGAGGTCAACATCATGGCAACATTTGGCAAGTAGCGAAAACGTAGATTTGTCCTCACAACACCAGTTTCCACGGACAAAGGAATGTGCAAAGTGCCAAAATCCAACCTGGAACACAAAGGCAATTATCATAGTATCAGTATTCAGGAATATACAACATGCATGATTTGTTGGTTCAATTTGATCACTTGGTGGGTGACTTACACACTGATTCCAACAGTTAAATGTGAAGAAACACAGAACACCATGCATATACATGTACTTCTTATTGTTGTACCAATGATCAAATTTGTTCAAATGCATATAGTACATGTACATGTGTGTATTACATTGTATGTGGCGTACAAGTATCTAACTTTTGTCACAGCAATGTGCCACAAAGAAATATACAGAAGAGCATAAGGGGTATAGGCAACACATTTTTTCCCAAATGGTACTGCCATTGGGAGTTAACGTTTCCCTGCGGTGAGTTATTATCTTGACTATCTGGCTGCAGTGAGTAATACACTTTGCCATGGCATATCGATATCCCACCACGGCCAATACCTGAACAGTTTTATAAGTGCTATTCAGTCTACCATCATTCTCAAATGTATCCTTAGAATGGGATGCAGTGAAGTTGGTTTAAGCCTGCTTTGAAAAAGCTATGTTTCAAATAAAGAAAATCTTTCTTTGGGACGTGAATTTCCATATTTGGATGAAGGGGTAATGTTTTTAATTCCCTCCAATTTTTTCCGCAGCAAAAGCATATAGCTTGCCATAGCCAGACAGATGGTCAATGGATAGTAACTCACTGCGGCAAGATAATATAGCTCGCCATAGCCAGATAGATGGTCAGTGGATATTAACTCACTGTGGCAAGATAACTTGCAAAAGTTATAACAGTGATTATATTATGTGCTGTAATGAGGCCAATTCCTTGACTGATGAATAGCCTGGGTGAGGTAGAGTCAGGGACCAAACAAAACTAGCAAATATGAAGGTAAACTGTAAAACAATGCACTGAATTGACCCTTTAAAACATTAAATACACAAATACATCATATGCATGCCCATCAAGTACATGTAGATGCATTATGCACAGCGTAAAGTATACATGATGCAGATGCATCAGTTCACATGCTGTGTATGTATAATGCTCCAATAAATTCTGCACCTCTTAGAATGCTTTGCAAGGGATTTGCTGTAAATGTGAAATGCATAAATGAGCTCCACTTTATGATTCAAACCACACTGGAAGTTTGATTCCGGAAACAAAATATAAATGGTGATAATATGTCAATATGTAAGCATATAAAATGAACCAAAAGGTTAGAATGGCCGGGGCAGTGAGAGAAATTGAGCCACCTCTCATCTTCTAAAATACCCCATTAGGTTAGCGTCTCCGAAAGCCTCTCCTAACAAACCCCTACTGCTTGGCTTCTCGTGCCAGCCCATGCTTAAAACTGAGAGCAGAGGTGTGAAAGGCGAGTCTCTGGTGCCTCAAAACCAGACAGCTCCAGGTAGGCGGGGCTCAACAGCCATGGGAGGTAACCCACCTAGGAGAAGGGAAACTCTGACCACAACCCCCCAGCCATGGGTAATTTGGTCCCATTGCCTTGTGGGTAATCTTGGGAAAGACCAAGGCTAGAGGAGTCAACCTCAACAGGAAATCAGGAGGGGAGACCCTTAAGGCAGTTTGGCGGCAAATTCTGTCTTCACTCTGGCAGCTCCTGCATCCCAGTCGTGGTCAAGACGGTATGTTTTGCATCCCTCTTGGCTAGAGGCTTGGCTTGGCTGAGAGGTTGTGGTACTTGGGCAGCCAAAGACCTCCATACACCTCTTCGCCCTGGATTCAGAGACACCACTAATCTTTCCTCCTTTTGACGTCTGTCTAAAGTCCTGGGGCGACAGGCGAGTGGCAACAGTGGCAGGTGTAAGATGGCACTGGGAGCTGCTAGCCACGGACCTGCACTCAGGCGGTCAAGGTGGGGTGGTCACTCTCTACTCACCTGAGGCAAAGGTAGGGCTCTGCAGCTACCTTAGCGATGGAGCAGCCCTCTTGAAGGGCAGCACTGCTCCCCCTCTTAGAGAAGGGTCTGAAAAAGGTGACCTAAACAAAGCTTTCCTCAATTCATCGTGTCAGGTTATCACAGCTGACTGGACATCTAATTTGCGGTCAAAACTCAAATGAAAGATCTACGAAAAATCCAAGATCTGCCAACAAACACACTCTTCGTGTTGGATCCTGGAACATAAGAACCCTAATGGATAGAAAGAACTGCGACAGACCAGAACGTTGAACTGCACTGATAAGGCATGAGCTGAGTGATACAATACCGATATTGCCGCCCTCAATGAAACACACTTGGCAGAAACAGGGGAGATTACTGAAACAGGTGCTGGTCACACTTTCTTCTGGTCAGGAAAGTCACCAGAAAAGCCAAGGGAAGCGGGAGTTGGCTTTGCTGTTCGCACTTCACTTGTCACCAACCTGGAATCCCTTCCAAAAGAATCAACGATCATCTGATGGTGATGAGACTCCCACTGAAAGGAAAGACACATCTGACGCTCATCAGTGCATATGCCCCCACGATGAGCCACACCCAGAAGCAGAAAGAACTGTTCTACCAGAACCTCACAAGCTTGGTACTCTCAGCCCCACGTGAAGATAAGCTTCTACTACTAGGTGACTTCAATGTCCGTGTTGGCAGAGACTCCCAGTTATGGCTGGCTGTCATTGAACTCCATGGCACAGGACAGCAGAACTCAAATGGCCAGCTGCTCCTTTCATTTTGCTCCGAGCATGGTCTGACCATCACAAACACTCTGTACAAGCTACGTGACATCCACAAGACCACAAGACCTCAGGTCAAAACACTGGCACCTGATTGACTATGTGATCACCAGACGCTGTGACATCCGAGATGTACAAATTACAAGAGCAATGAGTGGGGCAGAGTGCTGGACTGACCACTTAATGCTGAGATCCAGAAAACACAGACGTCAAAGTAGCAGGACATCCAGAAGCTGGATGTCCTGAAACTCTCTGATCCTGAAACACAAGCAACCCTCGTTGCAAACCTCAAGGACCGGATTGACAGTCTACCATCTGAAGCAATCCAGCAGCAGCATGGACCAACTTCCAAAATACTGTCTACAGCACTGCCAGACTCACTTGGTTACCCAAAGCGAAAACACCAGGATTGGTTTGACAGCAACGACAAAGAGATTACCAGCTTGCTGAAACAGAAGCAGGAAGCAGGACCTGCTGGCTAAACAACAAAAACTCACCTGCCAAGCAAGAACATCTCAAGCATCTCAGAAGCAAGATCCAAACTGAGTTGCGATGGATGAAGAACCAGTGGTGGGAAGCAAAGGCTGCAGAACTACAACATCATACAGATGAGGAAAAACTCTAAGAAGTTCTTTGCTTGGGTGAAGGCTGTGTACGGCCCTTCTTCCAATACTATGGCACTTGTTAGATCTGCTGATGTCAGCCTCCTCACAGGAAAGAGCGACATAGTTTTGCATTGGAGTAACTACTTCAGTCAGTTGCTTAACAGACCCTCTCACATAGATCAGCAGGTAATCCAGGACATGCCTCGGTGCATAGCCTTGGCATCCCTTGATGACCCTCCTAGCCTGGAGGAAACCTAGCGAGCCATCAAGCAGCTCCAAGTCGGTAAAGCTCCTGGCCCTGATGGGATACCCCCTGAAATCTTCAAGGAGGGAGGAGAGCCTGTGACAACTGAGCTCAGGGACTTGATGTAGCTCTTCTGAGAGGATGGTTCGGTCCCACAGGATTTTAAGGACGCCAACATCATCCACCTTTATAAGAACAAAGGTGACAGCAGAGTTCGGAATTAGACCAAAAAAGTGCTCGGAAAAAATGTCATAACACAATCAAGTTTGTTCAGCCATTACCAGCTTTTTATCTGCCATACTATATACAAGGTAGAGTTGTAACGTGCAGTGTCAGGGGCCGAAATTAATTTTTTTTTCCTTGGTCCTACCAGAACCATACACGCAGCTGCATTAAGTAATCCTTCTTAAGGTGCAGGCTGCGGCGATTTTTTGTTTTTTTTCCCCCGATTGGGTAAGCCATAAATTTGCTTGCTCGAATTGGATCAACACTTGCTAAAGATTTCTTAGAATCAATGATTATTATGGCTATGTAACTAAGGCCTACTGCATACGTGAAGTCTTTTATTAGGCCCCAAAAATAGTTGTGCTAATAAATATGCATGCCTTCCAAAATTGGGTCAGTGGGTTGGACCTTTTTGGGGGGGGGGCAATTTTGTGCTCAGGCTGATTGAGTAGCATTAGCTGGGACGACTGCCTCCAAAAGTATCTCAAAAAGTGATGAACACCTGTCTTAATCTAGATAAAAATTTCTACATATGGTCAGCCACTCTAAAACTACAGAGACTGTCTAAAGATGTCCTTGTAACTCAATGTAGCTGGGAGACTTGGCCACTGACCATAGTGCTTGGCGACTTGCAGTCCAAAATGGAGTAAGGCATATGAGGAGAGGCGTCTGCAAGATCTGGACCTGAAGCATCAAGTCTGTAAAGAGAGGAGACCTGATCCAACAGCTGCTGCATGCCCACAGTGTGGCCGCATCTGCACATCGTACTTTAGGCTACGTTCCCACCTACGTTCACATCAACGACGCCTCTGACGTCTTAGTCACCCGCGACTGCCTTCCATGAATGAATGAATAAAAGGTAGTCAGTGAAAGCTTGGAATTTACCTGCTCGATGTGTTGTATGTTGACAACATCACCCACAGCACCACTGTCAATCAGTTCCTTAATCTTGCTCATGGGGGGATAATGACGTAAAACATGGCAGACTGACAGAATGATGCTATTAAGCGTACAGGCCTCAACTATGTCACGACATCCTTGCTCTGTTGTCTGCAATCATGAAAAAAAAATTTGACCATGCGAATAAATGATGCAAATGGATAGTGTCAAATGGAAAAAGACCCTGCTGGCTTTCAACAATATCTTTCTTGTCAAATATTATTTGTGATAATATGGCTACTGAGATTACCCCTACAGACAAGGGTGGGTCCAGAACCCAATTTTGGGAAGGGGAAGGAGATGCAGGTCCAAAAAAAAATTGGGAAACTTTTAATGTACCCTTTCATGACTCTCTGAGGGTTGAGGCTATATTGAATCTATTTCAAAGCTTTTGAAAGGAAAGGAAAAGAAAATTAATTACGTGCACTTTTATAAAAATTGTATTAATTACAATATTTCCACTTTGTCAAAGTACAGATCAGAAATGTGTACTTGCAGAGGGGCCCAATAAAAAGTAAAGGTTTTTAGTATGGCTCTTTATTACCAGAGACACATGTATATGATACATGTATGTAGAGATGAATACATACATTTACATGTACATACATGTAGTTCACATACAATAATGTACATGTAGCCTGGCACCCTGCTGTGTCACCACAATCCACTACTTGACAACTTCCTGAGGTCTTTTCCATGTAAACAAACCCTTACAGCAGTTTTACACGAAGGGTTTTGTTTATAAAAACAAACTGAAATCTGGTTGCTGATGAAATTTTCTCAAAAATCCTTTTTTCAACAAAAAATACCCCACACAAGCAATTCACTTGAAGCTCATTGTGATGTGACAACTGCATATACAAAGAGCAAGCAACATGTATCTGCATGCATTCAAAAGTGCTGCGCACACATCAGGTCCTTCCAAACCGGCATGTATCATGTTCAAGGGGCTCTCCATCCATTATCCTGTCTCTATATAAAGATCGGTGTGCCAATTTATTTCCAGTTAGAAGAGCAATTATGTTTCTACCAATACTATGATCCAATATCCTCATTAACATGGGATTTGTTCACCAAACAATTATGATGCAGAAATAAACCGATCAAGCGTTTCATCACTTCTCAGTTTCAATGGATTAGTTGGCCCTCTGGTAGTCAAGTTTTACTCATCTGTGGAGTTTTCTTCAACATTTCCATTGTTCTTTTCTCAAAAGCAACTGTTTAAAGAAAGTTTTCGGAAAACATTCAATGTACGTGCATTGTTTTAAATAAGCTAGTACTTGAGGAAGCCCATTAGGGTGATAGAGATGAATAACTGTTGTCAAAGATAACTAAATAAATCATAGATTTGTCTGTGACAGATCAATTGACTGCTTTGCCTTGTCAATGTTTGATTGTAGCCTCACTTCGCTTGTTCTTCCAAAATATGTCTAGCCTGGATTTCCATGTACAAGTACATGCTAAATGACCTATCTAAAAGCCTACCAATCGAATTCTGAGTAACATTTTATACCATAACAACTAGAGGGACATCACTACATGTATTTGCCCATAGACACAGTGCACGATCATTATAACTGTACCAAAATACATGTAGATTCTGGGATTTCGGTTTTTAAACTCTATTTCTTCAATGTGAGGCGTTTTGGAAGTAAACATTTCCAAAACACAAATCAAAAATTTTTGTTACAATGAAGCCAGGTCGATTCCTTCCTTCCTTGCTTGTCTTTGTCTAAAAGTTCTTCTTTTGTGTTTGAGATTCACGATTGAATATGCTAAGTTCATAGTTTCATTGTTTTACGCATTTTCATCTCAAGTTTATGTGTTTTACATGTTATTGAAATTGTTGTCCCCATAACATTCAACAAAATGTGTATGCATAGAATTCTATTGCTAGTGATATCTGAGAATAGTCGCCACTTAGATACTCACTGCCATAGGCTTCTCCAGCAAGATGTGATATCCTGCCACAGCACATGCAACGGCCGGGTCCTAAATTCAAGAAAAAGAAAAGCAAAAAAATCAAAGTCAAGTTAGTTGCTTGATCTAAAGCAATTAGCATTTACACAATTGAAACTCATTACACATTTTGACTAAAAATTTTACAAAATACCTTTCCAGGTACATTATGGGGACACTAGACCATTGAACATCATTCCATTTTTTTGCGTAGTTTTTGAAACATTTCATTCATTTTTACTGCTTTCATTGTATCATCCTCTTTTTATACACTTTTTATATTTGTTTTGATATTGCCCCTAACTGAAGGAGAAACTTGCTGATCTTCTTCAAGCTGTTAAAAGTTGTTGTTTTTGTGCTATTTTCTTCATCATCTTTCAGTATGGTATTGCCATTCCACATTTTGTGATCCCACATTGACCTCTTTTAATCTGCATCATACCATGCTCCTCTTGATTTCACAGACAGGGAATTCTCTGTGGATTTTCCATGGTGTGTCCATTAAGATTACTATCTAAGATTCCAGGACTGGAATACTGTAGTTGTATATGGGACCTTTACACAAAAATTAACATACTGCACTTGTATATGGGACCCATACGCACAAATCAACATCTGAATCAACAAGATAGACGCTAGTTAAAAAAGAGCTGCGAGGTATGCTCTTAATAAATACCATCCTAAGGAAAGCATGTCTTAAATAATTGAAGAATTGAAATGGCAGTCACTACAACTCGTCAAAGAAACACCAGACAACCAATATGTTACTGTATCTCCAACAACCAACAACCATCTCTTAGCCCACATAATTTTTTAACTCCAAGCAATCAAAGGAACATGCGGTTATCATCAGCTTAAGTATCGCCATATTTCATACTCACACGAGTATCTACAAATTCTACTTGCTCCGTCGAACAGTACCTTCTTAGAATAACCTCCCTGCATCAGTCACCTCTGCTGCATATTCCTATTTCAAAACAACCCCAGTACAACCTACATGTAGACGTTCATCGGTCTTACATGGACCCTTGGCATGATATCCCACTATGGGACTTTGCCAAGTGCCAACGTAGAAGTAAAAAAGAAGAATGAATCCACCACAAAATTGTGGGAAGTGTTATCCAAATTTTTTATGAACATAATTTTTAAAAGGAAAACACCAGCATGTACTTCATGCATTCACTTCCCTACCGATAAAAAAGACTTGCTTTTCACTGTGCATATAACTGGTCCTCTTAAAGATCACTGAGGCAAAATTAAAGAATATCATTTGCATATAAACCAAAGTAACAAATTCAATTGCATGTTTGAATAGTACAGTGTAGTACAAGGCAATGTGTTCCTACTCTGTGAAGATGGTCTGGAGTTGAGATAATGACAGCATCAGCAAACTTGTCTTGTGCTGTTATTTTGGTCCAATCTGCAATATAAGACAATTTAAATGGATTAACAAATGTAAATGCCACCTTCATGTACATTCATCTGCGATTGACTTTTTATATTAACACACAATGTACACATTCGACCATTCCCTGATGAGTACAGCCATGCCTACACAAACATTTTACAATCACTAATTACAGGGACTGAAACATGCATGGCCCGTATCAGCATCTATCCTATTCAAAGAGATGAATTATTGGCAACTTGCTTCTATTTCCACTGCATGACAACAATGTCAACAATCAGTCTGGGCTGAAATTATAGTGTATTTCATTAATTCCCCCCAAATCTGAAAGTTCTTTCAAGTACAATGTAAGATAGTTTGCCTGTGTATGATCTATTAGTTATATTACCATCATACAGTCTATCATCGGGAATGTTGTGAATTTTCTGCAGATGACTTCGTGCTACGATGTTGGGATCAGCAACTCCAACAACCTTTTATCACCATGACAAAGCAAACAAGCATTCAGGAGTAGAATAATAGTGCACATAGAGAAGTATTTCTTGTGTCATTCTTCTGAAGTGGTTTCAGTGTGCATGTACAGTATATACCTTGAAGTAAGCTCTTTAATGCAGATCTAAAGACAGAACCTCATTAATCAAGCCATAATTGTGTACAGTGTACAAATTTGTGTAAAATTTTACTATGTGAATATTCAGTCAATGTAGAAAAGGTGCCATGAGTAAAATATTATTAAACCAAATGACTGATACATAATTAAATGTATTCATTATATAACTTCATATAACCTTTCGTCAAATAAAACTATATGTAAATAATTGTCAGTTTAACTATTCAAATATAATGACACCAATTCAGATGTGTCTTAATGTTAGTAAGTTGCATACAATTTTCATTATTTATTTCACAATTCCATTATATAATTGAAACTTACAATTATTTACATATAAAAACTTTCTCAGACCAAATGCATTACATGTATGTCAATCAATTATGTATGAATAAATTAGTTTGAAAGCAAAATTACGCAATAACTAAATAATTTCTTTACAAATTTTTTCACTCATGGCACCTCACAAAAACATGAAAAAAATAAGGGGCACTAAAATTCCATCACAGAAGCTCCAATAGATTCAGCTTCCAGTATACATGTACAGTACTCAAATGATTTAAATGATTTGATTGTCTGTGAAAGTACCTCAAAAGTAAGGTGTTTTCCATCACGAAAAATAAACACATTACTAAAAAGTAATTAACTATAGACAGTACGTACATAACTACACTTGACATACAACCATGAGACAGTCCCAACCAGAGCTGCAATGATGCCAGTCAATGAATCAACTCGAGTCCATTTCTAGTCACAATTTTTGGCAATGTGACTCGGGTCTCAATGGGTAAATAACTCGAGTGAAAGTTAGTAAGACTCAAGTCCCGAAAATAAAAGCAAATTTTAAAAGAAATGGCAGTTTATAATGTTCACGATATATATCATCATCAGAGGTAACATGTGGTGTAACCACATAGAAACCAAGAAAGAAAATTAAAAACTGCAAAAACAAAAACAAACTTGCTCTCATTTTTATTGTATTGTGTTCAAATATTGGCACCCCTTAGGGGCGTCCAAAGTTTTCAACATTTTCTCAGTCAACAAAGCGTACAAATGGGGAGGGGGTCATAAACCACATGCAACTTTTTTGGTCCAGTAAGATGTTGATTTTTTGTAGTATTCTTATTTACACTGTATATGTAAAACGAGAAAATCAAGAAAAAGCAAGCATGACATGTAATCACCAGTCGCATGCTGAAAGGTGGCTCTGATGGATGTACATTATGTACGTGTACATACATGTACTTTCCAGGTACTGTAGGCCTATCCGCTGTGATGCATGGTACGGCCCAGCACATACCACATTGATATGATGTGAACGCTGCAGGTGTGTGTACATCTACATCTACAATGTACGTGAAGCCCAGCCTATGAGTGCAAGCACACAGCGTGACATGCCAGCAGTACATGTGTACTAAATAACCTTTGACACTGTGGTGCATCGTTCCCAATGCTGTATCCATATTTACCCACATAATTTTGTCCTGGTGCCGGGGACAAGCATGAGATCATCTCTGATGAGAAAAATGTTTCAATATCAACTATGCGTCTAAATAATGTTTTTTCATATTGAAACTCTTTATGAAGGTTGAACATGAAGGTTTTCAAAAATGCACATCTGTATGCTTAATAATGGGCACTTTACAACAATGTAGTGAGTACAGGAGTTTGTGAATAACTCAAGATACCGAAAGAATAATGTTGATAAGTACTAATTGGGGGCCTTGAAAAATAGTACTCTGTGTACTACTGTGAAAATGTAGAAAACTTTGGATGACCCCTAACTGAGTTGGGAGTCGTGGGCGAAATACTTGACTACACTTTTTAGCCAAATGACTTGATTTAAGTCACTTTATTACAATGACTTGACTCAACTTGAATCACTACATTATTAAAATAATGACTCTGGTCCAAACTGTACGTACTATTGAGACCAATGCTATACATGTCATTGGTTGCCAACATACCTTCAGCTTTTCAGGGAAGTCCAATGCATAGTTACTGTACATCCTCCCCCTTTGCCCTGCACCAATGACAATAACTGTCACTAGTGGCATTTTAACTCTTAGCTTTAGTCGCACATCATGGGGCTAAAATCTTTACATACTATCCAGCCTGTAACATGGCCCACATATGCAAGAAACAGTCAACTGAATCTTCTTCATCCAACAGTATACCCTCCACACTATCTCCTGGCTTCATCCAACAGTGTAACCCTCCTTGCTTCATCCAGATACATATAAAGTACCAACCTGAAACAAAATAATGAATCCACAAAGGGAAAACATTAAAGGTGTGTGTTAACATGGCTAATGGATCAGTCTTCGACACTTTCTACAGGCCACAGTCTAGTCACCTCCAAGAATATGAGTATTTACAGTAATTGTGCCAATTATTGGATAACACTGATCCATCCAAAGGTCAGCACGTACTTGTATGGCTTGGGGTGACTTCAATTTCCCTAGCATCAACTAGAGTACATGCACTATGTCAACCATTCCAGGAAGATAAAAACCTAGTTTAGAGCATGATTTTATCAATATCATTCATGATGAACAAATGGTACTTGCCCCTTCCTTTATGGGCAACATTTAGGACTTGTTTCTCATGATAAACCCTATCCTACCCTTGTGGTGAATACATGTTCAACAGTGTAGCCCGGTATGAGTGATCACAATGGTTTACTTCTTGTCACAGTTAACAACAAACCCTGCAAGATTCAGCAAAACCCAAAGAAAATTTACTTCTATAGGAAAGCTGACATCAAACAGCCTGAAGGAAGTGACTAAAGTCAAAACTGGCTGGTCACATAGTCATCCTTTATGACAAACATGATTACCCTGCAGATTGTTTGGTTTGACTTCAGAGTTGGCTTGACTGAGGCAATGGACAAGTTCATCCCACTAAAGCTCATCACCAAGGGTGAACAGCCACCATGGATCACTTAAGACATTAAGAGACTACACAAATGCAAGCAACAAACTAACAACTAGTACAAGACTAAATGCCAAGAGGATAAAGAGAGGTATAAAATCCTCTGGAAAGAAACATAAATGACAATACAGGAGATACGAGAAACAAATTCTGCAAAGCAACGTCTAAGAGCTTCTAGATATTTTATTGCGCTATTAGAGATAAGGTACACCTGATTTCTGGAAGCATGCAGACAGCTGAATTCCTGAATGACCAATTTAGGAAAGTGTTCGCTCAACAAAACACTGAAAACATGCCATGATTGGACAGTATTGTTTTCCAACTGTGCCAGAACTTGCCATACACACTCTGACAGAGCAGAAACTTCTTGCACAACTGCAGTCCAACAAAACAGCAGGCCCGTACAATCTATCTGCTTACATACTGCAGGAGTGTGCATCTGAAATTGCTCCAGACCTCACCTACATATGGGTAAGAAATTAGGGGTCTAAAAATGTGAGATTTTTGTGTCCCTGTTACATCTGACCTTTGTTATTTGACATGAAAATATCAACGGAATTGATTTAAAACTATCACTATTTGTTTGGCAGGTACTCTGCATTGATTCATGGAACTTAGAAAATGTGTTTTAAACTTACAAAACCATATGTCAGATGTGACAGGGACAAGAAAAAAATGGACCCCAAATTTCTGGAATTATCCATATTTGAGTTCACTAGACATGTGTATCCTAACAAAAGACTGAAGAGTCAACATCAGCTCCATCTTCAAAAAAGGAGATTGAACAGATAAATACTGACCAGTATTTATATTGCTGACGATAATACATGTAGAGTATGCTGCAAATTCATAGAACATATTTAACACTTTAACATATGACCACTCTAAGCAGAAGAAAATGGACTGCGTACATGTACTAAACATTCCTGTGAATCCCAGCTCATCAAGACAATACATTGTACATGACCTGGCTTCTGCACTTCATAACAGAAAGCAAACAGAATGGCATTCGATAAAGTAGCCCAAAATATATATCCCCCCAATGGGGGGATGAGCTATTGAATCATCACCTCCCACACCCACTTTTTGTGGTAAGCGAAAAATTCAAGCAGATTGTGAAGAATTTTTTGGACTTCCCAACACTACAATGCATTCGATATCATTCAAAAAGGAAAAACAATTTTAAAATGCCACAAATGTTTCATTCTTACAGATGTACATCAGTATCACGAACATTGGACCTCTATAAAGTGTCATACGGTGTCATCCTCCCAAGCCACTTTTCAAATATCCATGGCTGAGCATGTCATCCCCCCACTTTTCCCCATCCCCCCATTTCCGGTACAAATTTACACCACTGCAGATTACTCAAAAGTAATTCAGAAAGGCTAACAAGAGTTCTCCCTGCAGTAAAAGGCTGTGACAGAGTGACCAGAAAATTACAGTCACGTGCATCTCATTGGTCAGAAGTTTTTCACACTTCCAAATTTGCATCGTCAGGATAGCAGCAGTCATGTGCATGTATCCTTGATGCGTTGACATCACAATATGTAGCAACCTCAGATGGAACCAACACATCAACAAGATTACTTCCTTTGCGAACCAAGTTTAAGCTTTCTATGTTGCAACTGCTCAAAGAGACCCAAGTCCGAGGCTTACACGTACATGTACCATACTTGTCAGGACCCCAGATTCCTTGGCCGCTTTGGATCCTTATATGCAGGAAGTCATATCAAAGCTGTTCAACATAGGGAAGTGAGATTTGTGCTCAGACAAAGACTATGACTACATCATGGCCTACGGCCCATCAGCTATGATCCGTGCATTGAAATAGGATCTTCTTTCACTTACAAAATAAAGGGGGATGCGTAAACATCTTCCACAATGTATGTAGTCATCTACTTGTAGTCATCCCAGCAAGAGCCATCGTAAGGCCCTCCACACATTAATCTAGATCTTCCAACACATACACCTTCAACTACATGTACCATACATGCAAGAAAAGATTGCTATTTAGTTTTTCCTGATGGAGGACAGTAAATGAGTTTTCTGCACAAGAAACTTGGAAACTGCTCAACCAAGAGTGATGTGCAAAAATAATTCTACCTCGAGCTGAGGGATAAATCGCATAAAGACCAATTAAAGGCACTCTGGAAACAACAAGGAGACTATGGTTTCCTCTATCCTCAAACGAGTTGACCGTCTGGGGCCACATACATGTAGTACAGTGCATACACAGCCACTACAACTTAGCACAAAAACAAGGTCAAGGAAGTAAGGCATGTTAGAAATTAAGGAAAGAGGCAATGTCATCTGAATCTACATGTACGTCATTTGGTCTGAGAGTGGTGGTAAACTGTTGAAACAGCCTACTCGCAGAGCATGCCATGGTGGAAGCATGGTGGCAGCTCAAAATCCAATGGAAATGGTTTGAACCCCTATGCTGAAATGGGCATAACACAATGACTTAACACACTCCAGGTAACAGCTACTTAGACTAAACCTTAACATTTGGACATACAATATTACAAATCACCTTTTTAAACATTCGGACATCACCCGACCATGGCCAGATGTAAAAAGGTTAACTTGTAGGGTCGAGATCGGACTATTATTAAACAGCTACTGTACGTGTGGTACGGGTATTAAAGTTGGCCTACGTTTGGCTGTCTACACGTCATGAGAGGACCATAATTTATAAGAGATTTGAGGACCAGCCTGAGAAAAACATTTAACGTACTTAGACGTGTCTTCTCAATGGAGACTGTAACGTTAGTTACTCATCCGGGCAGCCATCTTTCCGCTAACTTCTTTTGTTAACTAGACGTAGATATGTGTATCACAAGGGCCCCTAAATCTAGGCAAACAAAACTCGGGTTCATCGTCCTTCGCACTCCAACATCATATAAAACCCACACCGAGGTATTATTGATGTAGCCTGCTGCCCTCACATTGATTGTTCTCCTCTGATATATAAAGTAGGTGACTTGAGAAATATTGTTGACCTTGCATTTTATTACCAGTGAAATTTCATTAAAAACCCAATAATTTGATTAAAAAATCTTACTTTTGAATATTCGATCACCCGCTAAAAAAAGTTCTCACGAAATTTCAGTTTGGCTTTATTTTCCAATTTTTTTCTTTGGAAATAATGCGGCCAAAAAAAAAAGAATTAGGAAAAAAAAATTCTAATAAGCTTGTGGTTAGGTTCAGTGTACCATGGAGGATGTTTGTACAAAATGTAAACCTAGCACGGGCGTCAATAGGTGGGGGACGGGGGAAAATCTCCCCCACCTTTCCGGGGGGGTATATATCAAGTGTCCCCCACCACTTTTTTCCAAAGCCAACATGAAAATGTATAGCTTGAAAAAGCATTTGTAAAAACTGGCTGAAGTAGCCAAAAAGATTTTTCAGATCCCCCAGGCGGGTCTCGGACCCCACGCCGCTCGAGCTTCGCGCTTGCATTTGTTCTGATCAGGGCTATGCCCCCCCCCTTCAAAACTGATTGACGCCCTTCGAGTGGAGATAATAATAATTCATCAGAATTCAATGAACTTTAAAGAATTTTTTTAATATTATTGCGTTCCCTAACTATCACGTCGATTGTAGCATGGACTTTATTAGTATCTACGGGATGTGATATTCGGGGTCAACAATTTTATTAAAAGGTCTACGGGAAACAAGGGGTTTGGGTGACTGTCAAAGTGTATAGTTGGTTTATTGCTCTCATTTCTCTTCATCAAAGTTCAATGTGGGTTTGCAGAAGGTGTAGCTTAACATAATACAACACATAAAAGGCAAAGTTATAGAGAGGCGAAGCTGTATACAAGTGTAACTGAATTACAGTTTGGCAAGACCATTGGAAATGCAAGTTAGGTACGGTACGGGTGTGTAGTATCGCACAACACTCATGGGGCCGTGGTACTGTGAGAGCTGTCCTGTTCCACCACGGGGTGACTAGCAACAGAGCCAGCGCCAATGTACCGACCGCACTGCTGCTCAGACCGCAATGTGATGAGCGCAATGATAGAATTGCCGCACTACAGGGTGTATAAAAAAATACACAGTCAGGAAATTAACTGCACAATAAAACTGTGAACTTTTTCGAAAATCTCTTCTCCAACATGGGTTGATTAGAGTATCATGCTGTTATTAAACTTGTGATCATGAACAGATTTCCACGCTTGAGTGACCAGGAGCTATTTTCCTAAATCGCTCAAAAATTGGCTTGCGCAAACACCTGCTTTGTTCAGAATTAGATCAAAAGTCCAGAAAAACAAGTATGGTATGCGCTTTGTTCCTTGGATTACTTTGGAAGGTTTCTTTGAACTTCGTCTTTTCCCACTTACAAATCCACACAAAAATGTCGGTAGCACAAGTAATGAGAACGGCAATTTGGTGTTCATTAGTTTGATTTCACTGCATACCACTGGACAAAAAATGTTTGCAATTGCAAAATTGGAGGGCCCTCTGTGCCACTGCCTCATTCTTTAGCGCTGAAATCAATGAAACAAGATGGTCAGACCGCAGTACACCCCCAGCAAATCTGTTCTTGATCAGAAGTTCAAGAAGAGCATGATACTCTGATCAACCCATGTAGGAGAAGAGCTTTTCGAAAAATGTTCACATTTTTAATTGCAGTTAATTTTCTGACTGTATGCTTTTTTTGATACACCCTGTATGTACCAATGGCTCCGCGTAGGGATGGGGAGGACTGGGCTAGTAAGCAGGACATGGGTGGCGAGGGACACGGGGTGTCTCGCTGGGCAACCGGTTCGGACGTAGCGGTGACGGGCCGCTATGACTCTCACCAGCACCCTGGGCTAGTTCGTACCACTCTCGCATCGGTCCAAGCTAAGCCAGTTGGGCATTCATATGGTTACATTTCTTCGCCATAAGAATGGTTTGCATTTCTCCCGGAAAGGGTCCAATCGCCGCACCACGTTAGGTTTCGTTCGGTTTGGTCCACGCCGCCGCAAGTGCTAGTGACTGACAAGCTAGAGGAAATCTGCTCTATTTATAGGATTCTAGAGGCTTAGGAATTAATAAAATATAAGCATCGTTGAACAACTCAACCAATGGGAATCTTCCATCTCAAAGGGTCACATGACTTCCTGCTAGAGTCGTGTGCCAGAATCTCGGCGTCGCGTGTAAGGTGAAATACAGAATAAGAAGTCACGTGTGAAAAGTGTAAGCTGGGTGCGTGGAAGTGTTTACCAGGTCATCTGTGGGGAATGGCTAACTGTTACGAAGTCTGAGGTTTCTAAATATAGCATTCCAGGGAACCGTACCACGCCCAACCACGCAGCCACGTGGAGGGGAATTTCCAACATGCCAAACTGAGCAGAGAAAACAGAATGACAAACTTTGAAGGAGTGAAGGAACACGCGACCACGCCAGAGTACAGCATGAATAACGTAATACAAAATTAACGTCTCTACTACATTTCCACAATGCATAGCTGGGCTAAATAAGAGACCCTGAGAATGCAACTGAAATACCAGAACGAGTAAAACTAGGGGGAGCTAGAATTCCAACAAGATTTGCGGGTGCGCAACAACATGATTTTTGTGAGATTTTCTGTGAAGTTTTTGAAAGTGTGCCACGTTAGGGAAGACTTGGCTGAATTCTTGTCCATGTTTACGCCGCCATTTTTTTAATTTCGGTCTACATTTTATGACACTTAAATTGTTCATAAAGGTTCAACAGCATGTATTGTTAAGGTTATAGTACCAATATTTAACCAAATGAATTCGATACTGATGGAGAAATCGAATATCGTACTCCGCACTGTGTCTACTTGGAAAAATCGGTACAAGTACTCGAGTTTTGATAATCGACTACAAATGATTTAGCCAGTTACAAGTCAGTGCCCTCTTTGGGTGAGCCTATAAAGGTTATTCATAAATACCTCAGATAGTTTCCCTATTCAATAACGCGCAAAGTGTGCCTGCTGCTTAAAAAATCCCTGGCACCGGATACGAGACAGTTAAAGGTCAAAAGTCTGCCTCTGACGTAGTCTTGGGCAAAGACAGCAGAACTCGGCGACAGCCAGTCAGCGACTCGGCCCCGCTCACGCCGATTTCTATTGCGCCCTCTTGTTACTACATTTCACTAATCGAGAACGAGCCATCGATTGGTAAAATGAAGTCACAAGAGGGCGCAATAGAAATCGGAGCGGGGCGCGGCGCGGGGAGAATTCAAGCGAGAATTTCTGGCAAGCTCATAAGCATTAAAAGTACCCTCGACTGTATCTTTTGAAAAAGGAGATTGTATGGCCCCCAAAATGGTGGGATTGTGTAAATCTTTGCCAGAATCAACTCAACTCCCTGGGTCTTTGGGCTTTCATATGAGAGCAGAATGGCTAAAAAAAATACTGTTGAAAAATAGTCTTAAGTGCCCGAGAAGGTTGAGGGTTGTCACTTGAAAAATGGCTGCAAGCAGACTTTGGAAATATCACTTTTTGGGGGTTAATTTTGTTTTGAAGGAATAACTCAAAATGTAATCGGTTAACCCACTGAAAATTGAAAGAAAAGAAAAGATTATGGACCATACAATAATTTGGAGTGTTTTTCAGATGCCTCAGGGATATTGGTACGCATATTATTGGGCCCCGAACAATGATGATTTTACACTGTTTTCAATGGGGCCTGGATCAGTGGACTACACCCATAAGGTAGCACTACACCAATACGCGCCCACAGAAAACAGAGCAAAATCGGACCGAAACAGCGCCGACTGTTGACTCTCGTAAAGAGGTTGGCCTCCGTTTTTTCACTGGAAATGCAAGATTATGGCCAAAAGATTACTTTTCGTTTCAATTTCGCCAATTTAGCCACGAAAAAAATTTATTCGCCTTTCAAGGAAAATTCATTTCTGAATGTAGCCTCCCGCCTCTATCCAAAATAGGCCCGCAGTTTTGGGCTTTTTGTGAAAGAAACACCCCGAACTGGAAAGTATCAATCCCAAATTCGGGATTTATAGAAATATTTCTATGACCCATCCTGGTTAGGGTCTGTCTTATTGCAAAAATCCCGTGGTATCACAAAATATTAAGGAACTCTCGCGCAGAAATACAACGATTTGGTGGACTGCACCCATAATGCTCGATCGAGTCTGCTATCGAGTTCTGCCGTCTTGGCCTAAGACTACGTGCGATGCGGCGCACGCAGAACACGCCACATGCGCGCTAAGTCCATATATAGAGTTCTTCTCGACAACTTGCATAAGGAATACACGATAAAGGGAGGAGGGTGTTCGGGAAAATTAAGAAAAAATACTTGGAAATCTATCATATATTGATATATTTTGCCCTCTGACTGAAAAGATATTTATGCATGGGAATAAGTAATTATGTGCTTGTTATGGCTGGTCCTGAACGCACTTTCAAGACCGGCTAAGCATATTTCATTCCCTTATAAAGCCTGAAAGTTTACCCCTGATGGCGCGCTTACGGAACTCTTGGATAAGGAAAATAACGTGCAAAGATTTTAGAATTTGTAATTTTTTTTGTTCAGTTTCCTCTTAAAAAATCCAACTTGGACAAAGGGCTTTGAAAAATATTTGCTAGCATATCAATTCATAGAAACTGAAAAATTACCTGACCTAGAAGAGAAATATCCTGCCAAAAACTGACCGATCACTTCCGAAAATCTAAAATACACATGAAGAACAGTGTAATGCGGCAGTCTTGTGCGTAAATGAACATTTACGATTTGAAATTTTATGGTAGTTAGTGGGTACAAGCCGAAATAAAAACAGATCAAAATATTTCACACACTTTTATAATTTATAAGGTAATAAAAATAAAGCAATATTCAACTTTCACGAAAGATTATGATATTTTATCTAACCTTTGCTGACAAAAACTGCTTGATGTCAACTCAATGGAATCTCGACTGCAGGTAGGTCAATCTTCGCAAGGTTGTACAATCTCGTTTTCAAGAAAGCACGGCGAGTGAAAACAAACGTGCATAAGCAAGGAGACCTCGGTACGATATCGCCAGACTTTTCCAAAACATTACTTGAGGAAGTCAAAGGTAAAATTCCAACGTGAGTGCTTCATGGGGTGATTTCAGCAAGGGATTATCTTCCAAAATTTATCAAACATGATAGGACGGCCCAATGTAAAAAACCATAAAGGCAGACTGCGCAAGGGTTCCAGAAGCTCGCTGCGTGAGATTTTACTATTAGGCTCTATTTAATTAATGCTTGATTAAGTAGGGTCTGTGGTCTAGGGGCGTGGATAGCGCCCACACCTTCAGACTGATTCCCGTCCCGTACGTAGTCTTCACACGTCTTACAGACGTCTTCCAAATGTAAGGACCGATAACGGGGAATGACCCCGGCAGAATTCTGCTGGGGTGTAGGGCCTATGTAAATGAGGAAATGATGCACAAATTAAGCAGGAGCTGATAGTATATTTTGCCCTTTTTTCTTCCTTACCAAAAATAACTTCACTATAAATTGTTCATTATTCTAAAATTTAACACAATAACCAATGATTGAAATAAATTGCCGTAAAACGATTTATCGATGATAATCATTGAAAAATAAATTACCACACTGTTAATTATCAACAGAAGCTTAGCAAGGATAGGTTCTTGTGTTTTGTTTGCTGCCCCGGTGAAACGTATTATATGTCTCATAAAGCATTGCTATTGGCCTGACAAACAACTTAAATATTCAGCATCCACATTGATAATCGCACACGTTAAACTGCAGCTAGCTACCGGCCCCCTATAATAGGGACAGGGACCAGTCCACTTGAAATCTCTGATGACACACCCCCAAGCTGGGTTCGATTCCCAGAAATTGTCTTTTTTTGTACCAAAAAAATAAAGCATGTTCTTTCGTAATGTTAAATTGACTGCAACACTTAATTACAGTGTTTTTCATTTTCTTTCCAGAGACACCTTTTTATTTCTCTCTTACCAATACAAACTCAATGGCAATTAATACAGTTATAAGAGATCATCATACTTTTTGTGCCAAACTGCAATTGTTCGAATTAGACTTGACAGAGTGCAGAGCAAGTTTGCCATTTCAACCAAAAATTTTGGCAAGCACCATTGACAGGGGCCAAAAATCTTTCACGATGATAACACTTCTTTATATCCTTTTTCAAAACTTCTAACGAGGGACATTTGCTGTTCATTTTCATTTCATAAATGTGAAATCTGTCAACCAAAAGGATAAGGTTAAGGCATTTGAGTCTAGTGTTAACAACACCGAACAATAAAAGTTGATTGTCTATTACAAGCTGTATCATTGTTTTGTCCTTAATCCAATCTACCATGAGCTCCAGAAAGAAATAACATAATTACAGTTGCAAGAGAGATGGATAAGGGTTTTCTCTTCATTTTTGCAGAAAGTACAGACCTTGGAATCCAACTTATGAACTTTACGAATAACGAGTTAGTACCAAGGATTCTGAAATTGAAACCGTCTAAGCGTAGAGTCCATTGTACATTGTACATGTGAAAGGAACACTAAAAACCTGAAACCAATATTGCCCTTCTCATTTGTCCACAAACTTTCTGGCTACAATTTTTGCCGATACAGAAAAATCGCAGAGTCTCCGAGAGACCTTTTTGTCGAACAGGAGAACATGCATGTTGAAGGGAACAAAGCCAAAGGGCATAATGTTATTATTCGTCAACAGATCACCATAAGCAGCCTTAACTAATCTTAAGACCAAACCATATTCAATAAAGTTGGTCTGGACATTGAACTTGGCCCTAAAATTGGACAGTGTGATAGAAAGCAACTCATATCATCTAGAAGATAACATATAAAAATAATACCAGCTAAAGACTTGTGCTGATAACGATCTTATTGCCAATCTTAATTTGATTGTTATACCAAAGTGTAGTTTTAAACCTCTCCAAATGGTTTATGAACCGCAATAAACTTCTGCCAAGGGGTTAAAACGTCAACTCAAATTGATTGCCCCAAAGCAGAGTTTTTTTGAGAAGAAAATAAATCCATTGAGTTCCATTCTATCCATTCTATAAACAATAAATGGTAAACATCAAGTACTCTTCGATACAGATGTGCCAATCCCGAATATTCCGACACTAATACGGTAAAAGACTCCCAATATCAACAATTATTACTGCTAGCTATGCACTGTATAGCCAGCAAAGAATGACATCAAAATTCAAATCCTTGGTGCGCCAGTGCCTGTATGCATTTGAGGCATGGAAGAAGGGAAACCATCGAAAGACTCAAAAACAATTTACTCATTATGAGCCTAGTATTTCGTTCGTGAAGTTACGTTTGCTTTGTTCACGTTTTGCATTGCGTAGGCCTACCAAGATTCCTAGCAGAGCTCTCACATGACATTTTGCAGCATCTAAAGCTATGCAATAAGGAGACGTCTTCCAGTTTTCAGTGACATGCATTGAAGACTGTCTTTAATAACAATTATGTCATGTTTCCGCCCCCACAGGATCTGATAGCATATTTTGCTTTTCCTCCTTCGTTACCCAGAAAATAACTTCACCATAAATGGTTCATTTATCTAAAATTTAACATAATAACCACTGACTTGAAATAAATTGCCGTTAAATGATTTATCGATAACAATTATTGAAAAATAAATTACCACACTGTTATTAACACAGGTTTTAGCAAGGATAGGTAACTATGTTTCATTCGCTTCCACGTCGAAACGTAATATTTTAAGTTAAAGTAGTGCTATCGGCCTGACAAAAGCTTGAATATTCAGGAATAATCGCGCGCGTTAAATCGCAGCAAGCTACCCGTCCTACAATAGGGACAGGGACCAGACCAGGGTCTACACGGCTCTCATTCCCCCAGAGTTTCCTGACCTTGTGGCCGTAATGGGGGGATCTGTTCCGAGCGGGAACAACAGAGGGCGTGCTTTTAAATAAAATACCGGCACATACATATAAACACAAAGGGACATATTGGGTCGACAAATTTTGCGCATTATGATTGGCCGTTACGTTTCAAACTCTCGAAGGCGCAATACTGTGAAACGCCTGTATTGGCAGTCCTTATAGGGGGGTGCATTCCACCAAATGGTTGGATTTCTGCGCGCGTGCTCATTAATATTTTGTGATCCCACGGGGTTTTTACAATACGACATGCCATAATCAGGAGGCTTCATAGAAATATTTCTATAAATCCCGTGTTTGGAACTTAGAGTTTCCAGTTTGGGGTATTTCTTTCACAAAAAGCCCCAAATTGCGGGCCTAGTTTGGATAGAGGCGGGCGGCTACATTCAGTTTTTACTGCTGTTTTGGGGGGTATCTTCCATGAAAGGCGAATTAAAAAAAAATCGCTGCTAGCCCCCATGAAATCGAAACGAAAAGTGATCTTCTGGCCACTATCTTGAATTTCCAGTAAACAAACGGAGGCCAACCTCTTCACGAGAGTCCCCTGGCGCCGCTATTTCGGTCCGATTTTGCACTGTTTTCTATGGGCACGTATTTGGTATAGTGCAACCTGTACCGAGCACGAGCTCACCGCACAGGCGCGCAAGTCTATGCGCGTTTGACGCAGAGCACGCTGAGTACGCCAAATGCGTGCAAGAACTACGGACGTTTATAATAAAATCTGGACTCGCAATGCCCTTAACCAGCTTATAGAGTCATTGAATCCACTCGCGGTCATTTTACCGAGCTGAATACAAAGCTTCCCTGGCATTGCCCGCCTTTATTCTTCCTGACGTCAATAGAAGGGAGCCAACCCAAACTTAGTGTTCGGCTAGGTAAAATGGCCGCTGGTTGCCTTCTTTTTCATACAAACGCGTTGCAAGTCCAGGTTTTTTATATACATGTACGGCCGTGGTAAGAACCCGGTTGGAAAACTTCGTACCAGTCTGTCTTTTCAACTCAGGGTGGATGGCACAAGAACAGCAAAACGAGTAAAGTAAGTTAGACGTCATTTTCGGCGAATGACCACGGCCATCTGCCTGAAATTCATCACGACCGTACTCCAATTACAACATAATGACGTAATGCAGTGTTTACCGCGGTGCATTGTGGGTGAAAGGTCGGGTTGTTGCAGGAACGCGTCGACGTGACACGTCGCATGTAAGGTATACTCTATGGCGTGTGTGTCGACCTGACCAGAAAAAAATTAAAAAGTTCCTTACTAACGTCGGAAATGGTCTATGTGAACTGCTGTGTTCCATTGTGTTTATCAATCACTCAACGAAAGCCAGAGCTGCGTTTTTTTAACTTCCCCGGGACTGGGTCGATGCACACGCCATATAGCATACGTTACACGCGACGTGTCACGTCGACGCGTTCCTGCAACATCCCCACCTTTTACCCACAATGCACCGCGGTAAACTCTACATGACGTCATTATGTTGTATGTATTGGGAGGGTTCAACTTTGTCATACGATCCAGTGTTGATCAACATTGTCCCTTTGTCGGTTAAAAACAATTCCAAATCGCTGTCACTGTCCGACCTTTTTTAAATTCACAGTTAAGTGCGAGTAAGCACATGGAAGCGCTCACGCACGCGGACGCATTCGCCACGAAATAAAGAAACAGTCGTATACTTGCAGAGCCGTATGTGACGTCATCAAAACAGGCGACGACAATTTTGTTTCAGTTTGCCTGATGTGAAGGACTTCAACTCGTGCTTTTGACGTAAGTAGCAATCTTTGTTTAGTTTACCTACTAGATTGTTGAAATATAACTAAATTTCATAAAAAATGACATTGAGAATTAATCTTTCATAGCCTTTCTGAGGGGTGAGGCTACATTTGGGGTCTTCGTGAATGTTTTTGGAAGGGAAATGAAACAGACCTAGCCAATCACAACCCCCACCTTTTAAATTTAGCTCCTTTTTGGGTGGGGGATATCTCCTTTTGCCCCCCCCCATCCACCCTTGGCACTAATCAGCAGAAAACTGGCTGGCCATTAACGGTTGAACTGGGTCAGTTCCGAGGTATATCCCCCTTTGATGTTTCGTTTGCTTTTCCTTTTTTCTTTTTTTGGATGTTATCAGGGGTCCTCACTCTCTCCTTCGGACACCAGTTCCCAGGTACAAACTTTTAGTGTTGTTTGAGATAGGATAAAGGATAATCTGCATATAAACCTGTCGTGTGTATGGGTGGCAAGGATGGTGTCATGGGTGTGTACTGTTTCTACTATAATCTGAGGAAGCACCTGGTTCTCTTGGGGAAGAGGAGTAGCTTGGGGTGATGAGCGTTTAAAGGAACCAAATTTGGGGGGCCGGGGCGAATTAGGGTGTTTTAGGGGAGAGAAATTTGAAATTCTTTTTTCCATGGCCTTTATCAATAAGATAGTCAATCAGTCAATTAATAAATAAACAAAAGAACAACGTCAACCTTGTTTTTCCATGGCCTCTTTGCGCAGAGTTATCATAATAATTCAAGATTCATAACAGAGAGACCTTTGCCCACCTCCCGTTACTGTGCCCGCGCCATACCTGGCACTTGTGAAATGATGATAATCAATTAGAATATCAACCTGCTAAAGCCCGCCAACGGCAAACGTGGAGTAGTTTCGCTTGACTCCAGCCAATGAATGAACAGCTGTCGCAGACAATGTCCAATGAGCGTACGCCCAAAACGTACGTCATCGTTATATTTACATACAGCTGTGACCTAACCGCATTGTTGCCTCATTTTACGCACACACTTCCTTCTTTGTGGTACAACCGATCTACAGTGTGTTTTATGCGCGAAACGGTTCTGTCTGCGCCGTCTTTTGAAAGATTTTAAGACGAAAATTCATCAGAAATGGCCGACAGTGCACCAAAGCTTGCAAGAGATAGCACGATGAACGTCACAGCCAAGGTTTGTTGCATTTATTACGTGATTTGGGACACTCTTACTGAGGTGTTCGCGCGCTGTGACATGACATCGGTACGGTACATGCACAATGGACAACCTTGTTCATGTACATGTACTCTTTCCTAAATGTACAATGTACATGTACTGTAGGCAAAGGCCTGACGTTACTGACTCTTTGTTTGATATGACATTCACTGTGCATGTATATGTACAGTACATTTAGGTCACTGTATCAGCATGGTCGCTTCCCCTAGCTAGCTTCGTGCACTCAGTAGCGTCAGATCGTATAAATAAGGCTTTGTTTGTAAACTTATGGCGTTACCTTTGTCCGTGCACTGATGTGGCTCCTTTCTTTGTTCTTAACTGTAAACCTCGTATTAACAGTTTGCAATTTTGGTTCAAAAAACTTGGATAAGGAAAATGTTTTCCTCTCTCTTTTTTCTGTCTTTTTCACTGGGTTTTGCTCAGCAACATCTCAGCACAAGCACGACAAATTTAATGTTCTCTTCAATTACCAAAAAGACTTGACACTGTGGGTGAAAGTAAATTTGGGAAGGTGTATCCCCACCATAGTTAGCCAAGAATTGCCAAACCATAATAAGACCTCTTCCATTCATGTTCAGAAAAAACCACGCTTTTCCTTGTAATACATTGCAAGAAATTGTGGTGGACATCGGCTCAAATTTAGGTGTTGTAAGCAGCTGTTCTTGTTACTACCTGACTACAAGTCATGCCACATTGTATAACTGTTTACATTGCTTTGTTCAGTCATTCATAGTTATAGTGTAGCCTCGGTGAAATTTTCTTGGACACAACTTTCTGCAGCATTGTACGCTTCTTCAATGTATGAAGACACTTTTACACCTCTATTTGGTTAAATGTACTGAAAAGTGCACTTTTACCTAAAATATTATGTTATCCATGCTTTCCTGGACAACTGAGGGAGCTGTTTCTGTGATGTCATCTTGGGAATCATAGTTAACTGACTGCACAGGTTTTTCAGTGGAAATTGTGAACCCAAAATTAACTTACTGAAAACATTTCTGAGAAATTGGTTGGTGCTTGCTTATTGCTGTACACGTAAACAACAAAGAATCAGCAAAGAAGAGAACAATTCGTCCAGCAAGAACTAGAAAAATGCAAGAGTTTGTTGTATACAAACCAGTGTAAATTTAGGCTTTCATCCTGAGGTGACATCACAGGTTTTCTCATGAATATGGAAAACTTATTAGCATAAAAATAAAAGGCAGGGAAATGCCCTTTGAAATAATGAAACAAAAGTTGAAAATAAGGTTAACCGAGACACTAAGGTGCATTTAAAGGTTTGTGTTAAAACACACTGATTGCAGCCACCCTTTAAATAATACAGTGCTGTACATAGATGTTCACAGATTCATGTGTATGTAACCATAGAGGACACAATTTCAGAATGCTCTTGCCACTCATCTGTCCCACGCAGATACAGAATCATGCTTAACTGACCTCCCACAATAAACAGACAATGTACAATAGATCAAGAGAGTTGTTCATCATCACAGGAGAGAGGTTTTATTTTTGGTCGATTCATGCCCCTGGATGAGTTTCATGGTGTTTTCTTCTCTTTCTTTTCAGAGGGACTGGTTTCAAGATTTCAGACTGGTTTAATGCCTTTATAAGTAACCTTCCCACTGAATTTATACTGTTGCATACTCATGCGAATGTATCCATACAGTGTATTACCTACTTGTAAGAACATACATTGGACATTAATAGAGTGCTAACCGCTTTGCAAAAGGAAGCCTTTCAGTGGCTTCCCTGCTTGTGCACAAGCCTGTCAAAACCTTTTAATTTTGTATGGCTGTTTTATAGTTACATTTAGTGACATATTTGCATCTCCATACTTAAATTACTGTAAGTCCAAATAAAGCAGCTCCGCCTAAAAATTATTTGTACAATCAGTAAAAAAGCAATTTACTTTGCTTTTTGTAAATAATGGTAATGCATGTGCGCATATTGTTTAAATGATAAGTCATACTTGGGTCAGAAGTTGAAAAATGTACATGTATGTCATAACTTTCTAGTATGCTGATGATTCAATGATGGGCCTTTAATGGGTCCAATGAAATAAAGTGCTAGTTTATCAACCCCATTTGCATCACTTTCACTGGCTTCAAAGAAACAAATTCTCCTTTTAAAGAAAAAAGGAAAAGCAAAACCAAATTGTCAGAAGTATTTCTCCATGTCTGCATAGCCCATTCACCACTCGCATCCCCTCCCCCCACGTTGATATGTGTCATTTGAACATCAAAGTAACAGCCTGTGCCCACTTGGCCCCTCCCTATTTAAATATGGGTAGCAAAATCCATGTGCATTTTGTGTTTCATGGTGAGTTAATTGGAGTGTCTGTGCCTCCAAAACAACTTTTAATTTATAAATATGTGAACATACAAAGTTTATGCGATACCACTCGTTAGCCATTAAGATTCAACTTAAGAAATTGTGACCTCTTTTCCAGCTGGAATCTTGCTAATTAAATTTTAAGACCAAATATCCCCCCTAAAAAAAGTGGACTCCTAAATTTATTTTCAAGAAAAAAATTTTCCCATGAATTATAATGGTCCTATAAATAGTTCTAAAGGTGAATGAGGGTGTCTTATCAGACACTAACTGGCAACTGCCTAGAGAGGGTTTGCATGGCTGTCATCTTGCAGGCCAGTGCTTTTTTCCAGAGGTTATGCACAGAGGAGGTTCCCCTGTGGAACAAAAGAATTGCACTGGAAGATAGCTACCGTACATGTACAAAGCCTCTGTAGTAGGTCCATATCTGCTTCCATAAGTTAATATCTAGTATGGTACTATGACTTTCATCGAACTGCCAAAGGACAATGAGGTGAGGTACAACCACCTTGTGAATTGAATTATAACTAAAGGGTGTTATATAAAAATCCAGATAATTAAGAATGTCATTTTCCTTGCCAATAATAAAAGACAACTTAAAATATGGTTTACTAATACAAACAGTGGCTTTTCAGTCTCCCATTTGTTTTTTAACTAGTTTTTGGAAGTTCAGGCCTACATGTACTTTCATGGTGTCTGTACAGTGCTTGTCATAGGCTGTTCCCATGTACATATACATGTACCTGAGTACCTCTTACCTTAAGGTTTTTGTATTGTTGTTACCACTGCGTGAGGTCAAGTGGTTTTATGAGGTATTAACCCTAACTGCCCAAAACCTGCCATATTCCAACAGCAGGTTTTGTGAGGTTTTGGCAGGTTTGGTACCGTACCTGAGGAACTTGTTGTTGAATTTGATGAGACTTGGGATGAAAGGCCCAGG
>NW_019091489.1:694968-724891 GCF_001949145.1 Acanthaster planci | reverse complement strand
GCACAATGCATGCACAGTACATGTACGGTGTGCAGCACAGTGACAGTGACATGCAATCTGCATTTTAAAAATTCTGAGCCATACTGTGATAATTATATTGTGCGTATTGGAGATGAAAAGATGGGTATTGGCCCGTTTTTTGCATATCGTGCAGAAATAATTGCGTATCGGGCCCGATACGCAAGTTTGTACGTTGGGAGAACCCTGACCTTTTATACAGTGTTACTGGCATCCATTCATCTTCAATCCCCATTAGATTGTTCTGTTTGATATTGAATAGGATTGCAGTGACAACATGACCGCAAATAAAGCAGCAAGCCAGCAACACCAATGAACACAGATTAGATGCCCTATGCTGGCTATCCAACTTGATGTTGTGAAGTTTGATGTGGTCCCCATAAACAAGGAGAAGGATCTTTATGTATTGAAAGGAGATACCAGACAAACTCAAAGAAGTTTTCTGTTCGTAATAAAAGTTTGTGGTCAATTCTTTGTGCTGGAAGTTTGATTTGTTAAGTTTTCCAGCAAAAGTGCTGTTGTGTTTGTAAAGGAAACTTATTGGCCTTGATATTGTACATGTACATTATAATAATGAAACTTGTATTTCACTTTGTTTACAGGTATTCAAGCAGTCTAGAGACGGCGTCCCTTGAAGATTCAATGTGAAATCATAAAACACCTAAAAAAAATGGGTGTTGCCCACAAGCGACACAAATGATGATCCACCTGTGGCAGAGGAACATCCGCCTTGTGATAACGAGGACCAGTATTGTAGCAGTGACAGCTACCAGGTGTCCAGTGCTCCATTCTCGGGTTCAGACAACTGTTAGTTTGCAGATTTTGGAACTGAGATTGTAAATATTGAACTTATAATTTGTAAGGTCGTCCTCCAGTGAACTTACTAATTTTTACAGGTCTTAGTAGTCAGAGGAGTGACAATTACTTAATTTCCACATTTTACAATAATGGAGTTGTTGCGAAAGTGAGTGCTATCCATAAGGGGTCATAATGATTAAATAAAAAAATGCAGCTGAATGCAAGTGCTAACTTTCATATTGCAACATATAAAACTCTGTGCTGTGCTGTGTATGTCATTCAACAAATTGATTACTGGTGTCTGTAAAAGAGTGATTTTTGTTATTGCTTTGACAGCTCTGATGAAGAGCCAAAAGAGGATGTGGGAGTTCTGGATGAGAAGAAGTACCTCATTTTTCACTCTTGCCTTCTGCAGCTCTTCAAAACATGCCCCTGATGTTCAGGCCCCTCAAAGAAGAAAGTAACCCGTCCACTCGGAGGGATGGCGATCCAAGTTGTTCAGACGTGTACAGACAAGGCATGCAGTCATGTCCACTGTTGCAGAAGCCAGCCAGTGGTGGGCAGTGTGGCCGCTGGGAGCATTCTGATTTCAGCCGCCATTCTGATGTCTGGTGTCAACATCAGGAAATTCATCAATGCTCTTGCTTTCATCAATGTGGCGATGATACCCTACAGCACATTTTTTATTCATCAGCAAAGGTACATGTACATGAAGTGACATACCCACTGTTTAGGTAGGAGGCAGTCTTCCCTCCCTCCGCAATATTCTGCTCTTTTCAAATAAATGAAATTGAAACAGATACTCATACCCATTACTTTTCCCAGCCAAACAAAACAATTAGATTGTGGAAAAAAACACAGAAAAAAATTACATTTGCATAATTGCGCTGAATCCCCCAAATTAGTTTTCCCCAATTTTCCCATGCCACCACACCACTGTCCCCCAATGTGAAACTCAATAGGCCATTGGCTACATTTACTGTGAATTTATTTATCTGCCTATTTCTTTATTAACCCCTTCGTTACGGAGGACTGCTACTGCCACACCGTTGTGTGAGGATTAGTGCATACCACACTTACAGTCTATTCACCATGCAGCTGCTGGTTCAATGGGGCCTACTGCTGGACAAAGCCCTCCATTCAGGGCATACCACAGCCCAGCAGTCACGGTCAAAATAATCTCGCTGTGAAGGGGTTAACAGCAAATACATTGCATATTCAAATAATTACTGTTGGTTTCTTTTTACCTCTTGTGCATGTAGATATCTCCAGCCTGCCATCATAGATGTATGGTATGAGCAGCAAGCCTTGATATTGTCTGATTTTGAAAACAGTGGTGTTGGTGCAGATATGCGTGCGGACTCCATGGGTCATTCAGCTAAATTTGGCTTCTACATTATTTTGGAGTTGAGCCAGGGTAAAGTTCTCCACTTTGAGCACATGCAGGTGAATATAACATTGTCACAACTCTTACTTCTGATTCAGAATGCTCCTCACATTTACTTGGTAGTCTTTTCATTTTATTTTAAAGTGGCCAAGTACCAACCCCCTAGGATATGTGCAAAATCATACTGAACTTGGAGGACTGAGGACTGTTAGGATTAGTGATATTTCAGGTCAATCCGGACGTAAGGTTGCTGTATTCTTGTCAGTTACAATGCTCATATTTTGTTTATGTGCATTTGTCACTTCCACCGAAGAGCGAGACTGACTACAAGTCTCCACTGAAGGGCAGTCAAATGGTTGGACAGCAAGAATGTCAACATCAGCACCATCATAACTGATCGTCTCAAGCAGATCGCGAAGTATATCCGAGAAAACTTGTGTCCCCGTGGTATCCATCAATTTATGATGTGTGGCATGTTGCCAAAGGCGGGTCATAATTCAGAATGCATTTTTTATGTTCAATCAGGCAAAGGAGATATGTAAATACTTAACTCTATTGCCTTACACCAACAGACGAAAGTATAAGCTCTTGACAGCGTATCATTGCTGGTGCTTGAAAAGAATCATCTTCAAGTACGTGTATCATAAAATGTCATTGACAAGTTGCACTGTTTCTTTGATTAGATCTATAGAAGAAGTTAAATAATAGGCCTACTGGAAATGCATCTGGATGTGGAGAAATCAGGACTGGATCCAGGGGATTACCAACAATGTCTACTGGTTCACGGCTTCCACCCCTGATGGAGGTGGTGATTTGATGCTGGCCAAATTCTCCAGTGCAGTCAATCCTGTGATGAATGCCCATCATCATGACAGCCAGCTCTTCCCACAGTGTGCGCACGGAGAACTTCCAGAATGAAAGTGGATAAAGCCAGGTATCTTAGTAGGACCAATTCAGGCCTGGTTAAATACAGCTATGGCTTTGTCAAATAGTACTTTGGTGCTTCTCCTGAGCCCTGTCTTTTGTTGCTGTCATCTTCTCAACGATGAATTTTGCAACTAGCCTCTCCCCCTGCTTCATTTCTACTTCTAACTTGTGTTCAAGATCACAGATGACACCTTTTCCAAGACTGGTTTCGGTACCTTGCAACAATGTCCTGCCCCTTCCCCTCCATACAAATGCTTATTCTGAACGAGGTCAAAACAATTTCAACACCCACCAAAACTCGAATCTTAAATAAAAATAATTGCAATTTTGCCCACCTACCGCCCCCCCAAATAATTCTTGGTTGGCAGTGTTTGAGTGGAAAAATTGTGTTAAAATTAAAGTAGTATAACTTTTAGGCTCTACACCAGCTAAACGGATTGCCAGTATTTTGGACAGCACATGGGTTCGAAAAGACATGAAGATACTCTCAACATCGATGCAGACATCATCTGAAGAAAGCTACCATTCTGTAATTAACCACTACCTACCAAAGATGTATGCATTCTCTTATAAGGGTATGCTGTGCAGTTGAGGAAATATCTTGAGGCACATTGGTAATTTTTTTAAAATCAAATAAAACTTAGGGTGGTCAGGATGAAGCAGCAGTTCTTTCCTGGCCTTCCACCTCTGAGGCTCCAATTCAATTCTGACTTGGGGCACTAAGTGGATTTGGAGCGTCAGTCCCTGCTTGATCATGTAGGCTGTACCCACAATATCTCTATGGGGTTTTCCTTCCACACCTGTTATTTCCTTCTCCGTCATCTCCTCTATGGGTTCTAGGCTACATTGTAGTACAGTGATTAGGTTTGCTTTCTAGGATCCTTGGCTCAGTGCCAGAGTAAAATAATAAAAATAACGTAGTGACATCCCACTTTCATATGAGTGTTGTGTTTACCTGGCAATATTTTTGTACATGTATTTTTTGGACATTTTCCCCAGGATCTACCTAGCTGCCTTGCATTTAATGAGAACACTAAGAAAGCAAGCAGTGGACAAGCTAGGCAATCCAGCCTGTAGCATCTACTACCCAAGGGCAAAGCAGCCTACTGTAAGGTACAGCATGAGACAGGTGGTGATGTGGAGCTCCTAGAGTAAGCCCTTTCCAACTTTTTCCAGTGTCAAATATGGCCATACTGTAGTACATGCAGTGTAAGAAAAAATGCCATGAAAAATCTAAAGAAGGAATGCTTGTACAGAAAATTCTACATACCATTCATCAATGCAGTACATTCCTGAAATATTTGGAGGGTCTGCGTGAAATGACAGTAAATTGCAAAAAATGACAACAAAGAGGGACACAAAGGAGAAGACATGAATCCCTCATATTCCTTCAATTGCCATTCCAAACTGCATGTACATGTATGTACACTCATTTTTAACTGATTCTTTGCAGATTTCACCAAGTTCATAATTGGCAAGGTTTTGGATCTTTGTAAACATGGCCAGGATATGAGGAACAACTACCCTGAGCTCAAGGCAAACCCTGTTCCCCTAACAGTGAGAGTAAAATGCCCAAACAAAGAGGAAGCAGTGACTTCTTTCATTTCTCACTTTGGTAAGCGTGGAGCTGGTAGGGCGATGCGAAGGCTGCGAGGATGTTGTAGTGTCGGCAAAACTTCCAAAGAAAGCCAAGGAATCCAAGAAGGACAAAGGACAAAAGAAAGGCGAGGACGAAGCCCATAAGGACAAAATGCACAAGAAGAAATCAAAGAAGAAAACAAGGGTTTCTGAAGAGGGAGAATGCTTGTCTGCTTCAAAATACAGCCAGACATAAGACATGGAAATGTGGAAACAAACTTCAGTCTCTTATGCAATCAAGTGTATTTTCCAGTTTACTTGAAACAAATCTTGCAAGAGAAACTTCACCAAACGTACATGTCAATTTTTAAAGGAAAGCATGCTCCGTATCAAGCTTTATCATTACGCTGATCACTCTTGGCAATTTTGCACATGTACATGTGTGTACATGTATTTTTCAACATTCACATGATCTGAAGATGGAGTTAATGGGGCCTTGCTTAGAGCTTATGCAGAACTAATTTTTGCAAAATGGGCAAAAATATGGTGTACCCTTTATGAACCTGAATACAGTAAACAGTTGCTGTACACGCATGTTTTTCATTCAATCTTTCCCAAAATTAACCCTGCAAGTCCGAAGGAATTTTAGTGGAAAATGGCACCCTCAAAAAACTGACCAGCAAATAATCAAGAAAAATTAATCATAAAGTTAAACATATGTATTTAAAAGATGACATCCATATCTGGATATTTGAATCCCTCGTAATTATCCTCTGGGTCTGGAAAAGTCGTTCTTGTCATAAGCATGATGCATAATGGCAGGGGAACTCAGTTGTACCATCCAAGAAATCCCCAGCACCACCAGATGACTTGTCTGTAAGATGTGTGTTGGTACTTCCTAGAAAAAAAATATATATATTGAAATTAATGATACAGTGTACATTGTTCTTAAAAGTACATGTGTATACATAAATAAGAATAAAACAGCACATCTCCAATGCAAGTACAGGTACATATTTGGAATGCTTCTATGTCATTGATACTGATGAGAAACAGTTAAGACTCACTTGTAGGTATTTTTACTAGCACAATTCACTCAACGAACATTATACCTACATGTACATGTAGCAGAATTATCATGCATTTATGTGTATTTTATTCCTCCATGCATGTACAGTAACAGTACATCAAAATGTATGGGCAGCAACTTTCGGGGCACATGGGTGGTGGACACAAATCTATCATTCTCACAGCCTAAAGAAAAGTGGGTAGCCTGGGGTTAACAAGTGTGTTCTGAATTCGTCCCTTTAGTATTGGGGGTTTATGTTTTTAAATCAAGGCTGTATCCATTCTGCATTTCAGTCATTGACCCATCACTTGCCCATTTCGCTACTGCATATTCTGGAAAAATTTATTAAACCAACGTGGGTCTATCCCCAAACTCATTCATCCCAGCACTTTAGGCCCTGCATACTGCATGTGGATGCATTGCCATCAAACATGTCGGGTCATAAAAACAGGTTTGGATTTTAGCCTGTAGTATAGTGCAGTATATACCGTAATCATCTGATCTCTGCCACCATGCTCACTTTCACACTGTGCCGGTGCAAGGGGCTCGAATCTGTATGGTTCAGCACCTCGTACATCTTCAAGTTCCTCATCGCCGGAAAGGTCTTCATCCGATGAATTTTTAGAGTCCGGATTATCATTTTCTGAAAAACTCTGAATCAGTTGCTGTGATCCAACTTTCGGATCTGAAATCTGATGCCGACATTGTTATGTTCAGATGTTATACATGCAGGTCATATGTAGGAGAGGTAATGAGCATTCAAAGCGCAGAAACTAGATATACATGTAGTCAGTCTTATTTATGACATCACACAAATCTTGCCGATGAATCATCATGACTTTTTGTTTTCAGAATGATGGGAATTTCAAATTAAAAATTGTTTTTGTTTTTAAGGTGACAGAGAAAAAAGTAAAGAATGGGACACAATCTACCATATGTCTGCTATCACATAAAAGGAAGAAAACCAATTTTAACCCTCTAGGTAGAGTCTAGCTTTAAGAACTGAAACAGCATGGCAAATATTGTTCTATGTGTACCTCTGTGTGTACTTCATTGTATATGTCAATTTTTCTCCTGTCTTGTCATGATTGGCTAATTGATTACCAGCTGCATATAACATGCAAATCAACCAAATTTGTTACATAATATATGTACCGTATCATGCATCAACAATGCCAATGGAACACTGTGAAGAAAAAGGGTTCAAAAACAGCCAGAGTTTGTTACGAATTCTTGTAAAAGAACTTCCTAAGTCAGTGCATTCACAGAGAAGCAAATTGAATGCATGTACAAAAAGAAATATTTACATGTATGTTTGTTTAGGCAGTCAGCAACATGTATTCCTTTTTTTATTTAGGAGAGTGAGGCAATCCTGAAGGATGCCAACATTGACAAGGATGCCAGGACAAGAGGTGAGCAACAGCGTCTCCAAGAGATTTCTGAGGAAACAAAAGTTGATGATCCACCTAGGGTGCCAAGAGATCATACTATGAAGGAAACAGCAAAGGTTTGATACTATTTTATTAGTGTATTTTAGATAAGATTTCCTTGTATCTCCAAGACAGGGTTGAAAGTTTTTTGACAATAGTTTGATGTCAATAGTGCAGCTAAGGTGAATTGCTTAGGGGTTTAGAGGCCAACATTTTCAGCTTCCACTTGGAATCAACTCCAATTTTTAATGTCAAAAGTAACATCGCAAAATGTGCATCTATTGTAGGGGTCACGTGCATAGTAACTTCCAAGTATGCGTAACTGTCAACGTGTCATCAAGACATAACTTTCTGATTGCCTGTCATAAAAAAGAAATTCAAGTTCAAAGAGCAAGTTGGTGCCAGGGAAGTTGCACGCAGTTAAATGGAATTGGATGTGCGAGGCTCACACAGGTTTCGACGAAAACTGACTATAGCATAAGCATAAAAGAAACATTAATGTACCTTAAAGTTCAAATCCACAAATGTCACAGCCTTCAGATAAAACTATGGTTAGGTCTTCGGGCCCCAGTGTCAAAGTTCCAACAATCATTAAAAAAACCAAGTTTTTTTCCCAATATTTTTCCACACTATCAGTTCAAACCCCTTGCTCCAAATCCCAATTCACCAGTGCCACCAGTAATAACAGACATGTGGACACTGTGATCACTTGAGTGTAGGCCCAACTTGTGGTATTGAACAATAGTACCTGCAATGTGCGGCGCCTTTTGTGGTTCTGCAGACCGAACAAAGCGGCACTTATTTAAGTAGCCACTTGCCGGCTGGTTTTCTTTGAGTCATTGAAATGGTTTGATTGATGTTGCATCCTTTTCAAGGAATTGTCCTGGACATGCAAGCTGGGCTGATATTCAGGATCATTTAAAGCTTCACGGAATTGAATTTACGGTTTGGGCAAGTAAAATTTATATTTAAATGAGGCACATCATCAATGAAGCCGGCCGCTCGGATATCGTGGACTGGCCGTGGAGTTCTCATGCCTTGCATTCGAATATATATATTGATCTGACTGCAGGTTGGTGTTGTCAGGTGTTCATTTGTTTGGGGAAGATTAAAAAAGCTTGTGAATTCCAGCAGACTTATTGTGTGCTGCAAGGTTAGAACCAATTGGGAGGGGCCTAAGCCGCCTAACTGCAAAAGGTGTTCAGCATTATGCCATTGGTTTTGAGCTTGGAAACATTCTTCGAAAAAATTTGATACATCGGTATTACATATCGGTATATATCAATATCAGCAATTATCTATGATTGATGGAGCTTAATGGAAAGGGCACATCCCCTCCTCCCCATGTAGGTACATGTAAACCACTGTGTGACGTTTAGTGCATGCTGCATTGTAGTATTAATGGACTCTACTTGTGTAAATACATTTAACACTATTTTACCAGACCCAGAAGCCATATCGCCTTTCTGGCGAGTGCATGTATATGGCGTTAAGGTTACTTTTTCTCTAAACAGGAAGCTCAGGAACTGCTTGGTGATGCACCTATTGGAGAGACTCGTTCCCAAACACGAGACATAACAAAGGCAGCAGCCGAAGAAGAAGAAGAAGAGGAGGAAGAGGAGGAAGATGAGGAAGAGGAAGAGGATGATGGAGTAGAGGATGGAAATGAAGAAGAAGATGAAGAAGTAACCAGCTTGAAAAGAACTCACACCATGGCAGAAACAATGCAGGTAAGATTCACTCTTGTCAAATTCAGCTTGAAAAGTATGGTATGGCCTGCATAATCAGGCATGCTAAAAAAAAAAAAGTTGGCACCGCCTGGTAACAAGTGTACCGCATTCTGCCACTACAAGTATACTCAGTCAGCAGTCAATGTGTTAAGGATGTACATGTAGTTCAGCAATGGAGGACATTTTCTATAATAAGTCTTCTTCTAATGTAGAGTAGACCAGTACAAGTATATCACAGAGACAAGGTCATTTTTTTTACTGTGTGTTTAAAAGTTAATGTGAGAAAACAATGGTTTTTTGGCCCCATCGGACACAAAAAGAAAAACAACAGTCATTGGTTCATTTCTTTTGGCTATTCTAAAAGTTGTGATATACAGTAAGTGGGAGTCAATCATCTGTGCATGTTATAGTGTGGTAACAAACGTCAATCATTCTAGGTAGTGTGACTTTCTTTGAGTTAAAGGATGGTTTAATCCTCTTGCACAGTCTCGACTCTGTGATTACATGTACATTTGATGAACTCTGGAAATACATGTACTTCACTTGTGTCAAAATTTTTGTCATAACTGTTGAACTCCACTGAACTCAATACATGTACGTATATAAATGAACATGTAATGTTGAACTCACTCCTCAAAATTGGTGACAGAAAGATTGAAGATTCAACCAATGATTAAAAGAAAAACAATCAAAGGAATGTTGGACTCGCATAAACATACAAATAACCCCATTAAAAATACCATACAATTAAACTAATTAAACTAATTACCACAGAGATTAAAACAAACTTTACAATTGCTATACACATACTCATTTCATGAAATCCCATCAATAAAAACCCCAGGAAAATAATGGTGTTTCTAAAATCAATTATTCATAATCAATTTATGATTAAAAATTCCCTTTGTAAAAACCTGCACGGCTAATGGCATAAACTATTTTTGAAACGGTTGGTTTTGCACCCATTCATCTCATCCTCCTTCCTGAAAGCATCACATGGAAGAACTCATTTACTGGATGATGCGTGTCATTAACAATATTTTGAACACGTTTCGTCATTCTCCTATCATAAATCGATTTCATGTCATCCAACTTAATCCTATTATGTGTGATGCATTTTTAACCACCCAAGCCAATCTATCAATTTCACAATTGAATCAGACAATAATAGAGCTGGTCAGGCAAGATTCAATTACGCATCTATCAAAATTAAGCAAAATATGTCTGCTCACTCCAAAGGATTTGGTCTACATAAAAAATACAAATGCTGTTGGCCCCTTTTCAAATTTTCAGATACTTGAGTTGACCAAGACAGGATTTTCATTATGAACTGCTGAGAAATTTAAAACAATCTACAATTTCCACATTCCTTCCGTTAATGACAATTGGTTCAATTGGACCTTTATTTCTGTGAAAGTCAATGATCACTTCCTTAGTTTTGTCAACATTCAAGACAAGATTATTCAATTCAGAGCATTTTGCAAGAGATTATACTTGATGTGGATTCATTACAAATTAAATGAGTCAGGGTAGTATCGTCAGCAAATTTTGCAATCACACTAGATGGATCCTCCACTTTGCAATCATGTGTAAATAAACTGTACAATAAAAGACCACAACCCTGTGGGGTTCCAGTACTCACAACAATTGGTTTCAAAAACCTTGAACCAATTCTGATAATCTGTCTATGTTTCAGTAAGAATTCTAGAACCCACTTACTTAAATATCCCGGTAAATTAAGATCAATCAGCTTGTGATAAAGCTTTGATGGCATTATGGTATTAAAAGCTGATGAATAATCAGTAAATAAAATACGAGCATATTTTGACAAAGTTGGTCTCCCAGGTTCCAGATGCTTCAAAATACAAACAGTAATTCACGGCATCTTCAACATATTGATTTTTCCGATATGCAAATTGACATTGATCTAAATCTGTTGGCAATAGTGACTTCATAAAATTCATTACTAAGCGTTCAAAACACTTTGCAATCTGTGACGTCAGTGCTACAGGCCTATAGTCATTCAATGAACTAATCAATTTCTTTTTTTTTTGGCACTGGAACGATGATCGAATTCTTGAAAGACTGGGGTAGTTTAGCTATGCTGAGTGACCAGTTAAAGATGTTGGCAAGAATATCGGCAAGTTTGATGCATACAGCTGCGTAAAAGGTGGAGTGTGATCTGGTCTGGCCCTGCAGCTTTCTGAGCATTCAGGCCTGAAAGGACCTGCACAACATCTTCAGGCCATATTGTGAATGACGGCTCCTGATCTGTAATGTCAGCTGTCTCTTCAGCGGTGACCCAATCTCGGGAATGTTATGGTAAAAGTGAGCGTAGAACTCTTTCAGGCGATCAGGCAATGCAATATCATTGGTATCAATGATTGCCGCACTTTTCTTGTAATTAGTGGTAGTGTAAACGCCTGTCCAAAGATCCCGAGTACTGGTGCTGTTCAAATTGTTCTCTAAACGCAGACAGTGTTTATGTTTAGCAGCACTAATGCTCCTTTCCAAGTCATACTTCGCCTTTTTAAAGGCAGCCGGGTCCAGCCGTGAATACTGTTTTAAACCATGGCTTGGAATTCGGATATTGAGTAACAGTCTTTGTTGGCAGACACAGTTCGTCGCAGAAGTTTTTTTCCCCTACCACGGTGTCGGTATACTTGTCCAGATCAGTTGCGCTGTCCTGTGAAATGTAAAGAAACTTGTATCGGGGCTATTCTGTGGATTACGGCAGCTGCTTCCACAATGCAGTTATCGGACAAACTGTGACTGTGGTCATGTGCAACCACTTTAATCTACCACAAAACTTCTGCTGCTGCTGACCATAGCTGTAGCTGGGCCAGGTCAGACATCTGAATGGACTCCACACATACATGTGTAGCATCAGGCAGGTCCATTGCCAGCCATATAGCATAACCAGGGACGAAATTCCTCAGACTTTGGGCAGAATTCTGACTGTTATTGTGATTTTCAGACTGTAATAATTTTAAGATTTTAAGGTTTTACTTTACCTCCGACAATAGAAAATTGACATCCTCAGTTTGGACTACACTACACTTTCCGACATCTATTCTTCAGAAACATGTTTTGACGTTGAAATATCAAATCTTATTGAAATGTTCTGTATTGAAAATTTCAAAATGTGTTTTCCTTACAACATGTATTTTACCTTCCTGTGTCACGTTCTTTCATCATAAACTGTTGTGTTTTAATCCTCCATGGTAGTATGTGTAGACATATCCTGCATGTACATGTATAGTGCATTTCATGCATTGTAGCATGTGCAAACAGCTTTACACACATGGTGCAGCCAGTCCCATACAAACCCAAAACCAGGCTGGTATTTGGAGATACATGTTAAACAACAATTTTCATTGGTTATTTTATGGACAAAAATTTGGTAATGTTGCTAACAGACAAGTGACATTCACTATATGAAGAGTATTTTTGTGTGTGGTTCAGCATCATCAGTGTGTACGTGATCAAGTTTTTTAACATTACCAATACAACTTGAATTATCGTGTCATGTTGCAAAGACATGAAAGATGTTATTCATCGGAAAGGAGAGGGACAGATAAGGAGATCAACAAAGGCATTAAAAACTCATGGCAATGGGAATGAGTCGAAATAAAATCTGGAGGAATAGTTATCTCCAAGTTCATTCATCATGTTCGGAAATTGAAGAAGCCTTGCAAAGCACCATACCTGTGGTGCGATAAGCCCTACCGAAATAAACTAGTGTGCATTGCGTAATGAAACAAGGGAGATGGAACTTAAAGTGATACACATACCAGTAACCATTTTTAGAAATACATCCAGGCCTATTCAGTCCAGTTTTGTTAAGTTGCTCTTGCACTTTATTTTTTTCTGAATTCAGGTTTCTGCATTTGCTCAGAAATAACATTAAAAAGTTCATAAATGCCATGTACCACAGTATGATACCAGCATTGTAGTTCATCAAGACTGGTCTTGGTCTCGAGACCAGTTTGAACGCGGTCTTGGTCTTGAACATGCTGGTCTTGGATTATTGGTCTTGGTTTTGATCCCGCACCTCTTGTTCTCGGAATTTTCAGCCGAGACCAGTACAAGACCAATTTAAAAATACACTTTGCACTATTTCATATCTGATTGGTGATGAATTTTGATTATTTGTAGGCCTACAAAAAACTTGAATCGAGACCCTGCAAGATGGGTGTTAAGGACTGTACCTGCGACCGTTCATTGTGGCTAAGGCTGGCAGTAGCATGTCTTGCTCAGCTTCAATTACTGCACAGACCCAGTGCTGTACGGTGCGACCAAAACAGGTGCATTTGTGCCATAAAATGATGATTATGCGACCACATGTTGAATTCTTATCGCCAATGGTGACCACGATTAGTCGCCCACCTTGTCAGTCATATTTCACAAACGATCACAAATGTGTCACCAGCTCTATGATCATGCATTTTTTTCTCCTTCTTACTATGTGCGTAGCATGAGCCCACGTTCAACTGCAACGTAGCTTGCATGAAGGTACATGTATATACACGCACGTACAGGTACTATGTACCTGAGTTGACTGGTTTGTGGTCGCACGCTGTGTAGAGTGTGATTGGAGAACTGAGATAATGTATCTTGCATACATTCATTAGATGCACTAGCAGTCTATACACTCCACAATTCCAGTGCAATCAACTTTTTTCAGTCCCAAATGTAAGTTTGAAACCAAAAGGTTTAAAGCTTCCCTTGGTCCGGTCCGGTTCTAGGTACAAAATACTCAAAAGTAAAAAAACATATATGCCTTGTCTTTTCTTTCAGCTGGTTTTTCATATAATTGGTTGCCATTTTTTATCTATTCCACAATCACAAAATGCAAAGCCTTGTCTGTCCTGATAACTGACAGAATAATGTTCTGTATCTGTTTGTTTTGTCAGGTTTTGTACATGTAACTTGTGTATTTTGAAAATGTGTGTGCACAATGTACAAAAATCAACCTAGGGCCTAACTTTTTTCTAGGAGTATAGGAGCCAGTGGCTCCTGATTTTAATTTTCTCTGTACAGCACTGCACAGACTGCACTTTGTAGAGCGATTTGAAATACCCCGCTGGAAGTGTTCCCATCATATTTCGGCTGATTTATATGTTACCCTCACTGATGATTTTTTGACAGTTGATGACTTTTATATTGACCCAGCCTGGAGAGTAAGGCTAGGTTAGGTTCTTAAAGTCATTTTTAAAATCGGTTGATGACAAGAATCATGTTTTTTTTTTTCGTTCAACGTTCAGCCCCCCCTCCCCCGTAAACAAAGTCACTGGATATTTCACTGAAGTACATGTACAGCACATACGGTGTACCTATGCTGTTCGTTGAAGAAGGGTAGACAGTTGGAAAATTAAATAACACTTGGAAAGTTGTAAACAATAAAAATCTGTTTTTGGAAAACAAAATCATCTCTTTACAGAGAAAACTATGCATCATTTCTTAGCTTGTTTGACACTCCTTCAACTGATATAAATTTTGGTCTGAAAAAATTTTAGAGTGCAGAAATTTGCGTTGATATTTACAATAAATTATGTAGACATACCTAAAGAGAAATACACATCAAGATACATGTATGTTTGATGATGCATTTTACAATCAGCCATAAATGGCCAAGGCAGAGATTGCCTGCTTTATTCATAAATTGGTTAAATGATTTATTGGCTACAAAATAAGCCAGTGAGAAAGTCGCACATTTCATCATTGTGCCAAAAAAAAATCAACTTTGTAAGCCATCCTCAGCCAGGAATTAACATTGTTAATGAGAAACAATGAACAGCACCCTCAATTTGTTGAGATATGTCGACTATAGACTGATCCGGTGACATTACTGTGGTGTCTCCATGAGGGTGAACAAAAGAGATGCCCATTGAATGCTTCCTCATCAGCCAATGAGAGTGCACTTCTAACCTAAATCACACGCTTGTCAAGCTTAGGAATATGCTTTGGAGTGGAGCCTAACTTTAGAAGTAAATACAGGCTGATAATGTTGATAGTCACTTTGAAAACAAGAAACTAAAAAAAAATGTGTAGGAAGGGAGCAACATTGTAGGCAACAAACAAAAGAAAAATATGTTAAAATATATTATTTGCATTCTGACATGTCAGGAAAAACCCAAACATTAACGATGCTATCCAAATGTGGATGGGACAAGTTTTGGTCACGTGGACATTGGGTGATAACGGACCCTTAATTCGATGAGAATAGTTGGGTCTGGCTGCCAGACTAGATCTATCTTTCCAGAAATGTGAATTATTGTCAATAGAAAGTGCTGTCATTCATGGAGAACAAAATGCATCTAATAAGGTTGTAGGCCTACCCCTACAAATAAATTCCCATAGACACCAATGGTAAATCCTTATATTTCAAAATAATTCGAACAATACAACTCTCAGGTGTCCAGGCTGGACAGAAAAATGATGTTTGACATGTCCTCTTTCATTTCCCTTTCAATTTTTGTGGGTTGACTGATGACTTTTTGAGATGTTCTCACCCAGAGCAGACCACCCGAGAATGAAGGAAATTTCACTGCCTGAAAAATAGCCATTTTGAAACTGCATCCCTCTGCAAAAACGGCTGAATAGTGCCACGTTTAGACCTGATTGCATCTAATTTGCTCAGAATTGGAAGCCCTGAGTCCAGGCCAGAGGTTCAGTACCATATTTCCTCAATTCCCCAATTCCATGGCTCTTGGGACTCTCTCTAAATTCCAAAGAGTGAAAATTTGCTCTATTCGAGTGAAAATTCAATCCCTCCCATTGAAATTAAGGACGAATTGGAGTGAAATTTCTTCACTCCAGAAGATTGAAGTTTCACTTGAGCTTCCATTGGAAGGGGCCATTTTCAGCCTTTTTCAGTCCAAATTCAGAGTGATTTTCACTCTAAAACGTCTTGTCCCTAATTTCAATCTTTCTGATTTAGAGAGCTCTCTAATATAGAATATTTTGAGTGCGTAACTTTTATTAATGAGCTCGGTGGACATACATGTAGTTCTGGTCTAGTTGTGTTGGTGCACCCATAATGTACTTTCTCCAATGCCTCTGTTGTAAAAACAATCTTGTGCAGCCAAAACAAGAAGCAACAAAGACTTGCTAATTTGTTTTAATTTATGTTAGTGAAAACAGTTTAACTGTATTCACTATTATCTGGGTCAGGTAGGGTTTTAAATCACTGTGCAAAGGAAGAACATCATTTTTAAATGTGCATCTTCAAAATGTAATGAAAAGGTACCGAGCTGTGAAATTCATGGGATACTTTCTTTCAAATGTTTGTAGTCATTACTTTTGTTAATTCGTGGATGTATATGTCTGTGTGCTATTTGTGTGTGGGTATTTGTTATGTCTGTTTTAAATTAAGTACAGTTTGTAGGGACTCCATGCTTGTTTATTATCATAATACATAATATGATTTTTTGTATGTCCTTTTTTTATCATGCACGTGGAAATAGAGTAAGATTACTTGAAGTACAAGCTTTGTGTAGTGTCAAGAGTTTTTGCAATGTGTTTGAGTGGTTTTGCAGTAGGGATGTCGAAGTGGAGAGTGGATTTATTGTAAGCACAACAGGTAAATACATCAGTTTGGCAACGTTTCTAATAAACTTCTAAATAGCTTTCATTATCAAATGAGCTTTCACTATCAAATGAGTTCCAGTTTGACCCCCTAGGTTTGGTTAAGGCTACACCTGGTGTTCTACCAATAGCATTTTCCTTTTAGAAGGATACTCCTTGTTACGGCATCTCTGATTTTTTTTCAAGGAGGGCCAAGAATTCCTGAAGAGACAGAAGACTAATGGAGATGTTGCCAAAAAAGATGCTGCAGAGGATGCCTAAGATGAAGCCCCAACACCTTGACAGAAGTAGACCACCAGTCCTGCTTCAGCCTTATTGTTGAGACTAATCAATATAAGGATGGGTCTGTAGAAAAAAGAACACACTTTATTTGGAATAATTCTGGTTCATTGTTTGTGGATGTAACCTATACTTGTAGATGGTAACTTTAAGCATGTAGATTTCTTTAGCAGTTGTTTGCTGTTTACTTGCATTCATTTCCAGAGTTGTACGCATAAATTAAGTGCATAGTTCTGTTTACATTTCATAATTTGTATGGACCACATAATTTTGTGACTTCCTTGGCTAGCATTTGGTGAAACCAAATTTTGCCCTAAAATACAGAATACATTTACATGTGCACAAATGTATGCATGTTGATAAGGTTAAAAAGACAAATAAGGGGGAAATAGCCAAAAATATGAATTTGCATGTTTTATACTCCTTGGGTAATTTATATGTATGTAGTTTCATACAAGTAAGACCATTGTGAAAAATATTTTGCCCTCGCTCCAAATCTCACATCGATCTTTATTTCAGCAATTCATATATCGGTATCCATCATAAAGTAGTGTGGCCAACAACCACTGGTCTTTTGTCCAAGGCAGTTATTTTTATTAACCCGGAATTAGACTTGTAAAATTCTGAGCACCATTTTCAAAATCCTATTTAAAAATAATGTGATGAAGTCAGTGTTTTTAAATTTTATATCAAAAATTTGTATAATTTGTATGCAGATGATTTTCATTGATTGAATTTTTCAGTGTTTTAAGTCCTTTTTGTAAATATTTTCAAAGTCAAGAATTCATCTTAATAAAAATGAACACAGATTCCCCATTAAGATGGATATCATGAAGGTCCAGAGGAAATCAGTGACCTGGGTATTTCTAACTTAATCTTTGTTTTGAAAGAATTTATGCTGGTCGCAACTAGAAAGAACGAAAAAGACGTGTCTGAATATTGGCTGCACTTGGTGCAGAGAACAAAAAACAATTTAATACTGAAATATTCCAACCTTCTTGTTAAATCGTTTCTATCTATAAATTGTAAACAGGGTTTTAGTTGCATATGTGGTAAAAGGCCAGTGGTTAAAGAAGTTGCACGTGAGGAATACACTGGGTTTCAGTTTGGTATCGCCGTTTGCAGCCAAGTCCATCCATGGCTATAGTTAGTCTGTGTACATAGAGGTTCAAGTTTAGTTCTCGTGACGTGTTACTGCTCATTGAATTAAAATCTTAAAAATTAGGTGCTGCCGCGTTTGTATTGTTCAAAGTCACTTGTGCTACATTTTCATTTATTTTAAAATGATGGATTCGTAATGGTCGTTATGAGTAATATATTTTCTGTATAAAAACTCAAATTCACGTGTTTTAAAGGACCGTTTATGCGATACAAAACTCAAACTTTATTATAAGATAGACACCGGGTAATATACATAAACTTGATACCTTTGTCACGTTTAAAAAATACCTCTTTTTAAACAACTCTCCTTAACTTCAGTCACATACAATATTCGGAATCCATTTGTAACTGGATTTTGTTTGAGAATGAATAAATAGTTCATAGCTTTCTTACCCTTGAAGGAATTGTTAACGGTTTATCGTGTTCAGGACAATGTAACTGGTAATCGTCGAGATTCATTGTTATGTTTGTCGAATCTGAGTGGATGCTGTGACAAATTTGTGCTGGCGGGTAGAGTGGGAAATTACCATTAAAGGGACCATGAAATAGAAATATTGAGGAAAACCCTTGAAATTGCACGTCTTGGTTTCAATAAACCTAAGTTCTTTAAATTCACGTTAACATAACAATTTGAATTCTCCAGACTGAAAACACTGTTGTTATACCTCGTGATACGCCTTGGAACAATACATGTACACTGTTCTCAATGGATAAGAGGAGCACAAAGGAACAGTCCATTCCAGAGATGGTGGTCGCTATGCAAAAGCTCTCCCTGAATCACGAGGTATAACAGTGCCTTTAGGCTGAGGAATTCAAATTGTTACGTTTATAAGCAATCAGATAAAGTGTTCCAGATTTTATTCACATTTAACTCGCAAATAGGTTATTAACATTATTTGATTTTTTTGGCAATTTTAACCCTTTTTTGAGCTGTTTTGGTTTTTAATGCTAATGTATATTTGCATATTATAAATTATGATGCCATCCAAGGCACTGAATCGCAATGGTGCACTTGATTTGTGCACAGAAAAGGCTCTCAACAAATCTCTTGTCACAGGAAACCCTTTGAAATAGGCCCCTACTGATGAAACGGCCTGGACATCAAGGACAAAAATGTGTCATCTACATGGGTCATCTGGGCCAGAAGGCCAGTCAACATACCAAACTAAATAGTGTGTAGGGCCATGAAAGGAGGACACCCAAAGATGCGGAGTGTAGCTGAAAGTAGACTTAGTACTTGTTCTTGTGGTCTCGGCGAAGAGGGTATTATTGGTATGTCTCGGCAAAACTCGTTTCCCGTGGTAGAGGTAGCCTGAGGTAAATGGTCGTAGCATTAAATAACATTTAGTCATGTAGATAACTGCCAACATACTCTATCGGAAGATGTCGACATTGTGCAAGTACATATAAAGCCTAGCGTCGTGGATCATGATAGGGTGGCAAGGTCTGAAGTATGTGAAAACCAGCCATTTGGAACAGATGCTGTTTACGGCTTTACCTCTCAGCTTTGTTTCCTGGCCCACGATTTGTACGGGGAGAATGAATAGGGCCTTGAATTGTAGCTTTCCTATGACGAAGATAAAAAAAGCGCCGTGGGACTATCCCCCAACGGGAGTATGTGTGGAAGATATCATCAACAGACCACTATCCAGGAATGAAGCAGCTATTGGGAGCAACAAAGGGCGGCTGTATACTGAAATGTTTGCCAGGAAGTGGGGAAGCCATTCCGGTTTGTGGCTGTGATTCCTTTTGAAGTATGCAAGTTACTTATAGCAGCCTGGATTCTACCAAGGCTACTGGGCTTGATGGTCAAGTTAGCCCAAGGCTGCTTAAAGCTGGATGTGGGCAGCTTGCCAAACCGTTGGCATATTCTTACAAGCAACCAGTCGGGACTTGGGCCATTGCATTCCACCCAAACTTATCTCTTAAATGTGACTGAGTACCTTTTTGATGAATGAATTCCGGGTACTATAGTGGTGTATTTTTTTTATTTAAAAAAAGCCTTTGATGCTGTCCACCACAGCCGTCTCATTAATAAACCGTTTAGAACTGGAGTGCATGGTCGGGAACTCGACTGGCTATGCTAATATTTCAATGACAGACAGCAGGTGACCAAAATAGTTGACAACTATTCCACGGCAACTCGAGTTGAGTATGGAGTACCACAGGGATCCACATTAGGACCGCTTGTTTTTACCTTGCACCATAACGATATTGTCAATGTTGTTTCCCCAGATTCTGTGGTATTTTTATATGCCGATGATACGGCTATTCTTACTCGTTGCCAGGACTGTGGAAGAGATCAACGGAGCCATCAATAAGGATATGGCTGAAATTTCTAAATGGTTTAAGGCGAACCTATTAACTTTAAACATCAATAAAACTAAATGTATGTTGATGGTAGGCTTACATAGGTAAGCTTAGTCGTAAAGAATGTGACTTGCAGGTGACGATTGATGGTATACCAATCGATAACATTACTTCAAATATTTAGGTATTTGGTTGGATTCACCTCAAACCTGGAATATTCACATTGATAATTTGGTGAATAAAATTGACAAACGTGTGAGGCTTCTCCGGAGAGTCAGGAATGTTATCCCTCAGCACATTTTAAACTTGCTTTATAAAACTCTGATTCTTCTCCAATTTGATTTTTGCGATGTTGTCTGGGATGAATTGGATGAATTATCCAAAACGTCCCTTGGCAAACTTGACCAACTTCAGAGTAGTGCTGGGCGAGTCATTCTGGAACTCCCTCGAAGATCGTCCACTGACCTTGATCAACACTTGGTTGGTCTGTTTTGGACGACAGACGCACTTTTCATTTGAGTACACTTGTATACAAAAGTTTAAGTTCGAAACTTCCACCTCAGCTGTGCAATTGTTTAACTCCCATTATGAATGCTTGTGTGCGAAATACTAAGTCTAGTTCCCATGGTAATCTTGTTATACCATTTAGTAAAACCAGATCGGGTCAACGTAGATTTGTAGTCCGTGGAGCGTATACCCTCAGTGCCTTCCATGTAACACTTAAACGTCCTTTACCAAATACTATGTTGTGTTAAAAACATGTACAGAAGCCTGGTTTTTTAATAACAAATAATTAGGTGTATGGGGCCAGGTGTTTATTTTTATTTTTTGTTTTATTTTGGGCCATTGTTTTACCAGTAAGTTTAAATTTACCATTTGGTATACATCTATAGTATTTTTTTATTTTTCTATGAATGTGTCAATGTTAGTGTTATTCTTAGGAATGTTAATCAATGTATATATGCTGGGCGTCTCTGGAAAACAGCAGTAACTGAGAGGTTTCCCCAGGGTAAATAAATGATAAATAAATAAATACCTAGAGTCTGTGTTGTCTAAGGGATAGAAGTTAATTTGGGAAGCACGTAGGCAGCTGAGGCAACAAACAGTAGGTACATGTAATTGGCAGTACTTAGTCGCATAGAAGATAATCGGTTACTGCACACATTGGAATTCACACTGTTCGTCATGTCACGAAAACGAAGAACTGTGTACTCCTGTATAATTGTTACCCTAGGAATCTTGCTAAAATAATTCTCAGGGTTAGGAAGGTCTAATGGTCTGAATAGCAGATGTTTTCTCTGGCAAATTCTGAAAGAATCGCTGGGAGTCTTGAGCAGAATAACAGCACCTAGATGTTTCATGTCGAGGCTAAGCCAGCAATATGCAGACGGTCAGGTACCAAGGGACTGGCTCAGCGATATAATGTCAGTTCTGTTGCGTGAATCCTTCCGTTGGAGCAGACGTCTGTAAAAGAGTTATTGGCTTCGAGACGTGAGTTACCTTCAGGTTAATTCCAAAGCCTAGGGCTCATCGGAACATGCATACACTCAACTTTCAGGAGGCTAAGGAGGCGGATGAAGTGACAATGTGCTAACCCACGTACTCCTGTGCCTAAATTTGAAAGTTCGGGGAACTGGAATGCCCCATGAAGATCAGGAAGTGCCAGCAGAGGCCAGCAGTTGAGGGCCCATTGTCAGTTTCAACTGCTAATAAAGTGTGTCTTGACGGCGAGAGGTATCAGGTTTTAAGGATATGTCCTCGGGCCGAAGATATGCACGTGGGATAAAAAGCCCAGATGAGGGAATTGGAGTAGGAAGTAAAACAACATCCCAACGAAGTTGGATTGAACCTAACAGGGGTCAAGTTGCTGTGACAGGAACCCATACACATGAAACAATTACCTGTATCGACAAAGGTAGGAATCCAATGAAGACCCTGGCCAAACGAGGGGCAACCATGACTGCGAGAGGGTAGCCGAATGAACAGACAAAGGTATTCATCTGACTGAATAAATGTCTTCTAGAACCTTGCTACCGTAGATAGTGCCTAGAAATTTGGGCATTGAAGGCAACTGCAAAGCAATGTAACCATTAGCGTCAGACCCAAGGGGATGGGGGCAGTGTCGAAGTCCCCTCTGGTCTATATCCCAAGCCCTGCTGGTGAAGATTGAGAAGGCAGAGCAGGACTTGATCAGTGCGTAAAAAATCGGAGAGGGAAGGAGGACCAGAACTGTTCCATGGTATCTCCTCCAAATCCTTCACGACCACCAGTAAGTTAGCACAGGTTTCTCCTGTCTAGAGATGGGTGGAATTAAATCAACCCTTTCACAAGTCCACCACACCCGTCCTGAGTAAAGTCTTATGTGTAGGTGTGGATAGACAAGAAAATACCATGAATTATCCATTTTTTTTTACCCCAAGTGTGACTACAGTGAGGGCTGGACAACAGGGAAAAATGCTGTCAAGCCGTAAAGGAAGGTAGGATACTACGATAGCTGTGAAAAGGTGGGAGACTGGAGAAAACTCCATGTTGCCCAGATATATGAAGAAGGTTTAACTATCTTTATTGAACAAGAGTCATTGCTGGAAGACTAGTTGAGTCGGGTGGAAATCGCGCCTAGCGACAGTAAACAGCGCCAGCACATCCGAATGTCGGTACAGCATTTCTAGAAAATGGAAAAAAGAGTGTTGGTCTTATACATAGATTACCGTAGACGTTCCTTTATTGAGGACTCCAGCTGTTTTACCACATGCATGTGGAATTAAAAGCTGAGCGCATGCATCCGGCCGAAGAGAGAAAAAGCTTAATCTCACTAGAGCGTCCGTGAGAAATAAAAGTATTTGTCACCAATGTGGGTCCTGCCTGACGGGGACAAATTTAACTCCAATCTGCCTGCGATCAGGACTAGCGGAACAGTGGACATAAAAGCCCACTTCAATATTCCAAATTATTTTCTGACGAACGCAAGTATAAATTTGAAAATATCAGACAAAACCCTACCGAGTATACCTCTTCGTATCGATCACGTTGTTTTTGTTGTTGTTTTTGTCATAGTGGTTGGGTGAGAAGTCGTTGCCAGAAAACAACCTACCACAAAGGGTAAGGAAACACTTGCCAACAAGCAACCCACACAGTCAAGCAGGCCACGCCCAGTCAAACCCGACCTGGCTGCAATAGGGGGAGGCCGAAAGCCCCAACGTCGGAGTAGCCCTAAGAGCCCGGCGTCCCCTCGTGAAGAACGGGCCAGATAGGTCAGAGCGGAGCCCGGTCCCGGATGCTAACAGATCTAAATCGGAACAGGAACGGGCCGGAACCGCCGTCTTTTTAGTCACGGTGGTTGGTAGAGAAGCTACTGCCGAAAGCCTACCAACCTAATAGGATAAGGGAACACTAGGCGAGAAGCAACCCACCAAGTCGAGCGGGCCACGTCTGGTCAAACTTGATGGTGGGGAGTTTAAGTTCCACGGCCAGTACAAGCGCTGAGGACCTGGCAGCGACCACGTGCAAGGTCAACGCTGCACGGTAGATCACCACTGTAATGCGCCGGGACCCGTCCCTATTCGTTGACGTCGCGCAAGGGACGACTCGAACGCGCTCCCACCGTAGGTGAGCATCAGACGTGCTCACCAGAAAACCCATGCAGGTAACGGCGAACCAACACCGTGGAGCCGAGCTGCCTGCGTAAAGGGCGTACTCGCACGCGCGCCGAACATGGAGGAGCGGAGGCGGGCCAGACACGTTGCTCGATGCTCGAAGAGGCCCGTAGGGTGAGACTCGCTCACTGGAGCTACGGCAGCATCGAGGTCTGTTACGGTGTGCCGAGCTTTGAGTTGCCCGAGCGGCCAGGCAAATGGCAAACTCAGCTACGCTCCCGAGGGCAGTAGTGGAGCGTAGGGGCCAATGATGCTTGAAGCTTGATAAGGCCGCAGGGAAAATGCTCTATGTAACGCCCGTCGGCACACCGAGGTCTGTTACGGTGTGCCGAGTTTTGAGTCGCCCGAGCGGCTGGCCCCTCGAGTGGCGGACTCAACTTCGCTCCCGAAGGCAGTAGTGGAATGGAATGAGATCGGACCGGAGACACCGGATCTCAGGGCATGTGGGCGCGGCATAAGCACTAGATACCACACAGTACCGCCGCTACGAGTTCGCAAATATACTCAATATTTATTCTGAAGCAACGGAAATATATTTATCCAAAGGCAATAGCGCTACCTGGCGCCGAAAATAGGTCAATACAAGGTCAGTCTGCCACCTGCGCAAGACTAAAAAGAAAACATTAAATTATCCAGAAATGAAATGACAAAGGACAAAGGAACAATCTTGCCGTTCATTAGAGTCAGAACAAATAAACAAACAAGGTGATCGAGGAATAACACCGAAACAGCGTTACAGCGAAGGAAAAAAAACACCCAAATTCGGAGCCGGAACAACACGTTCCGTAACGTACTGGCGCTAAGAAAAAGGACGAACATGACCGACGCCTTCGCAGGGGGCGAGTGAGTGGGGGGGCGCACTGTTGGTGATCGAGAATTTAGCGAAGGGAAATAATGTACTAGGAAATAATGCATAGGTATTGGTAATTAGGTTGCAGGCAGTAGACTTCTAGATTTTTTAAACACTGCTATCGTAGACTTCATTTCCTTTGGCAATTTTCTGTTGTGTAAGTATACGGCAATAAGCCAGCAAACAACCTTTCCATAGCAATGTTTTTTCAAATAGCAAATTTGAACATGAAAACATGCAAACTGAACCAAAGCATCCAGAAATGCTTGGTCATTTTTGAAACTTTTAAGTTTACGTAACGCAAAAAAAAGATATCAAACAGTCTCCATACACTAAAGAAGGGTGCAGAAGAACACAAAAAAGCGCTTCTAAGAAATATTCATTTCACGGATCCTTTATCACTACATGTAGTCACAGAATAACGTATTGACTAGACAGGAAATCGAGCTGTGTTCGTGCCATACCCACACAGCAAGTTTAGTGTCAGGAGGGTAAAGGCGCACAGTAGTACATTAAGGACCTTATTCAGTAATATGGGCCTATTTATTTTTACAGTTTTACACATGTAGTTTGAAAGATACCTTTAAAGAAATACATATTTAGTCCAATGTCTTGTTGACACCCAAGAAAAAAACAAGCTGAACAGAAACAAATTACTTCGAGATGCCCTACAATTCCGAGTGTTCAATTTCAGCAATATATAAACCTAGACAAATATCACCTGGATATTTAAATGTACCGAGAAATGGCACCAACATTTTCAAAAACAATCTTCACAATGAAAAGCTTTATATTTTATATCACGCGTTCTGTAAATGGTAAAAGGGGACCTAAGGAAACGTGTCTAAATCAAAACAGGCGAACTTTGTAAAGTTAAGTACCATGTGATAATGCTAGAAATTAAAGATCAGGCCAATCACAACCCGAGGATGTCTGGAAACTAAACGTCAAGGATACGTTCAAGGTAAAGGTAAGTACACGTTCAACTTAATACAGAACTATTTCAATTTAGTAGTTGGCTTTATCTTACCAAAATAGATGTGCGTTTCAGTCGACTGGTACATGTATTATGTGAACCGTGGAAATTCAACAGCAAACTCACTCACTTTGCTTTCAATCTCGCTATGTCAGTGAATTAATATTGAGAGCTTTTACATTACCCGGTATGTAGGCCTAACCAATGTTAGAAATCATTCCGGTTTACCATTGTCCGGGCAAGTCATTGTTGCGCACATTTTGCCCCGTAATACTTGCCTAAGGTACGCAATCTTTGACAAATGAAGAGAAAAATTATTTCCGCTTTTTCAAAAACTCCATTTACAAATGGACCAAACGAACGCAGGCATTTTTGTTTTTTGCCCTCAAGAAAGCGAAAACAGAAATAAAACTATCCTCTCCCAACAAACTCGCACAGGAGGTAGGGGTCGAAGGCACTGATGCGATGAAAAAGCAATGACAGACCTAATCCTGAGATTCCCAACCTTGAAAATTCGAAAGTGTGGGCGCTGTTCACGATACATCGCACTTTCGTGCGATCGTAGGATTGTTTGGAAGTCTTTAACGATGTATATGGGTGTAGTTTGACTACTTACCTGCCTCAACCTTTAAACGTATACATCGAAATGGTGGTCGTCAATATTTCGGGAAAAGCACATAGTCTTCTCACCGTTTTCTACTGAACAGAAGCGTATAAGGGCCATATGCAATTTTTCCGAGTTACTATCTCATTCTATAATTTAGCATATATGGGATGAAATTTCAATTTCTGTAGCAGGTACGTATGCCCTGGCTTCGAATTTGTACCAATCAACCGCTAATATTCTTGTGTAAAAAGAATTGGAAATACATAAAGATGATGCCAATTTGAAGCATCACCAGGGAGTGCTAAACTTTGCGCAGGGGACGCGTCCCAAATACAGGTGAACTGGGAAAATGCATGTAGCACACATTTGTTGAGTGATAATTTCTGCGTTTACAGTTATTAAATAACAAGCAAAAGTGAATAAAACAAAAATCACGGGATAGGGAAAAGAATTACAAGAAATGAAACAGAAGGACCAGAGATGCATTCCCCGTTTGCATCTACTGCTGAAGAACATCGGATACATTATTCTGTGGAAAATAATTATGCATATTTGTAATTTGTTCTATTGCGTCGCATTTCAGTGTTATACAACTATAGACTTTATTCATGGGCTGACCATATAGAAATTGAAAGCGAAGTTAACTCTTCATTTTTGAATGTATCATTTTTATAGTCTTAGGGAAAGGCAAGTGCCCCCCCCCCTTTGACGCACGTTTACCCATGCGTTACGATGCCAAGTCAGTCTCGATTTGAAACTTTCTGTCTGTCACGAGTAAGTCCCCCTTTTTAGGAGAAACAAAAGACTGACTCCTAAACGATATGTACGTAGCTTGTTCCGATGCGTCAAAGACTTGAGAAATCGACGCATACACGTAGAAGGAAAACCTAACCATTAAACACAGTGGGTTGATTTAATCCACGATAGCCCCAAACATGTTTATTTTCCTGGGGACTCCTCAAACTAAACAAGTTCATTACAAACGAACAAAAACCAAAAGCACCAATTTACATTTAATTGCCATTTAAGTTACCAATTACTGCATTAAAATTACCATAAGTATTTAAAAAGATCCTGAAAGTCCAGAAATTTGATTCATATATAAACTTAATGATGCCGTCAATTCGAGTCCCTTTGAATATAAGTACTATCAATTAAAGGTTAGCTTTATTTCATGAAACTGCCTCCCTTCTAAAACAAAGGTGTCTGTGATATAATGTGATAAACTAGCCTCTAAAAAGAGAATAACATGCAAGGAAAAGCTCTTTTCATAACCAAACAAAAAATCTGTAACGTTTTCAGGGGCATGGCGAGACTCTGAGCCCGCGCCCGATTAGATTAAAGAATGGTGCGCTTGTGTTCAGATTTTATAGCTATTGACATTCCCATTAACGTAATCTGCGGGGAAAAGGTGATTAATTAGGAGAATATCTCTGCCTTTGCTAAATGCAGGAGTGAGAGCGCACTTCACGCGTCATTTTGATTCTTCGATACAGTGGCGCGCAAAAATGTCGGAACGGTCTATCTGAGTCAACCCCCCCCAAAAGGAAATCATTCCGCATTCCGACACACAAATCTACGCCACTCCCCAGGTGGATCATTATTTCGCCCGGGCGAAATAAGTTATCCGCCTGGGCGAAATACTAATATTCCCGGGCGAAATAGCAGGCCCAATTTTTTTCAGTCATGTCCTATATACCCTTCCGTAGCAATTAGTCAAAATTGATTATGGAGAAAAAAAATTTGTAATACAATAATATCATTTCTCGAATTAACAAAAAATTTTCTTTTTTTAAATAAGCCACTCGAAACTAATAATAATTAACTTTTTTTTCTGTTTGTTGTGTTTGTTTTGTTTTTTCTTCATTTTTCACACCTGTTGTCTATGGTCTTGCTCGGGCAATGTTGACACTTTGGGTCGGTTCAATCGTGATTTGTTGAGTGTGTAAACATTAAAGTTCCATCAAGACCCACAATAGGTTTTACATTATAATGTCCAAACTTTCCACGTTTTTCCGTCTGGTGTCAATGAGTCAATACTGAAGAATTTCATCAATTAAATGAAAAAAGCCTTTTTTTAATTTTAAAGACTCACAGGAAACACTGTACTGAAATTCATTTATATACTGAATAAATTTATTGAAAACTGAGTGTGAGAATCTTTTCTGTGAGCACAAAATGAGAAGAACTTTGACTGCGAGCCAAACTAATTTGGACGCGATATCCTCGAGATCAATTAGCGTAATCCTATGCACACACATTATTTTTCCCAGGACTTGTGACGTACGCCCTCTATTGGTCTTAGTATATCATCGGCCATTTTGAGAAACAGTCAGGCATGACGGCACGATACGACAGACGACGAAACGACTCGACAGCACGACGGGACGGCACGACGCGACATCATCAAGAAACTATGGTGTTCTATTCCCGCCATTTTGGCGTCGCGTCGCACCGTTGCTCCGACGCCACGACGCGACGGCACGACGCTAAGCTAATTTCGTCGCGTCGTGCCGTCGGGGCGACGGCACGACGCGACGCTAATTTGGCGGGAATAGAACACCATAAGAAACAACACCACGCGACGGAACGATGACACGACACAATATATTAAATACAGCATAAAAGTAATAAGAAAAGAGGCGACACCACGACGCGACGGGACGACGCGACGGAGATGTGGTAGCGTCGCGTCCGTGTTGTCGGGGCGACGGGACGACGTGACGCAATTTTGGCGGCTATAGAACACCATACCTTTTTGCCATTTCGTTTATACACACGATGCGTAGCGTTGTGCCGTCGCCCGTCGCGTCGTGCTGTCTTACGTTCTTTCCTTGTTGCATTGTTTCCCACCTATCAGTCATGTCACGTCACTCCTTCCATTGGCCATTGTGTTGCACTGCACCATCATGCGTTGCGTCGTATGTCGGGACGTGCGTGGCGTCGCTTACTATGTCGCCTGAAGCACGATGCGACGTACCACACGACGCCAGACGCTGTAAGTAGCGGGCCTTGATTCAGTTGTTCTTTTTCACGGTCGTACAGTTGTAGACAAATTATTTGGAGGACTGGGAGTACTACTTGGAAATTGCCGGGATGGACCACAGAGAAATGCTGGTATATATAAGGTTACAAATCTCCCAATCTCTGAAATGGGAACTTTGTCGACGGTATTAAAAAGAAAACATTGGCTGGGTAATTGAAGAGTGACGAATTCTGGGCTTCCGCTTTTTACGAGAGACATATGCGGGCTTTCTTTTTGCTCCTTTTTCATTTTTTAAAAACTAAAATATGACAAAAATTAATCCTAATTGATGAATGGATGAGATAAAAACAAGAAAAAATCGAAAGAACGAATAGCATGTAATTAGCAGGCATGGGGGACGGAAATGAAAGAAAACAGTAAAGGCGCCCTTTATAAACACCATGAAGCAAAGGGCGACAGCACATGACGCGCCGTGTCGTGCATCGTGCCGTGTCGTGTAGTTGCGTCGCCTGGATGGATGGAGAGAGAGAGAGAGAGAGAGAGAGAGAGAGAGAGAGAGAGAGAGAGAGAGAGA
>NW_019091489.1:646408-694893 GCF_001949145.1 Acanthaster planci | reverse complement strand
GAGAGAGAGAGAGAGAGAGAGAGAGAGAGAGAGAGAGAGAGAGATAGAGAGAGAGAGAAATGTGTGTCGTAAATAGTACACCATACAAATGTAATGGCGAGAAGGCGACGGTGCGAGGCGACGGCACGACGTGAGGGAGCTGTCGTGCCGCTGTGTCGTGTAGTTGCGTCGCCTTGGAAGAGGTTAGTATGGTGTTCACAAGCCGACTGGCAAACGTCGTGTGTGTGAGCTTGTGCAGGCGTGGCATACATAGTGTGGACCTCTGCAAGAAAGAATTCCACATAATGTCGGGTATGATGGCGTCCTGTGGACTCGCACACGTCCATACAATGTTTTCCCTCAAACAGTTTCAGAGGCATTTTGGGGTCAAGGTTGTCTGTGGCAAAATGAGTAGGACTAGTCCAGGAAATCATCATCAAAAATCCTGCTCGAAGGAGTCATCCTAGTTGCAGAAAAAGGAGCATTTACTTCAAGTTTCCTTAACCACAGGAGAACAAAGGAATGTCCACACTTTGTATGTAAAACAGGCATGGGTGAACGTCGTGTGTGTGAGTGGTCATCGCCAATTTCATGGATCATTAGCATGATTTTTCCCTTGATAAAAACAGGATTCCCCTGATAAAAACAGGATTACCAACCAAAACGTTAACGTGTAGTATATTGCTTGTGACAGGTGTTCAGCTGATGCTCGCTTTTAACAATGGCATGGCTTTTTGCCTGGTAACCTTTTTTTCTGCGCAAGACGACAGTACTGTGCTAAGCAAAGTTTTGTGCTTAGCAGCTTCATGAAATAGGGCTGAAAGTTGACCCCTGACGGAGGGTTTTCGGATCCCTTTGGATAGGAAAAATAACGTTCAAAGTTTTTAGAATTTGTAATATTTTTTCGTTCGGTTACTTCTTCAGAAATCAAACACGGAAAAGGGGCTTTGCAAAATGTTTGCTAGTTTATCAATTTATAGAAACTGAAAAATTAACTGACCTAAAAGAGAAATATCCTGCCAAAATTTGACTCATCACTTCCAAAAATCTAAAATGCACAGAGAATAGTCCAACGTGGCGGTCTCGTACGCTGATGAACGTTTGCGATTTGAAATAAAAAGCCGAAATAAAAAGAGGTCAAAAATTTTTAAAAACTTAAAACAATAATCTACTGTTACGAAAGATTCTAATATTTTATTAAACATTTGCTGACAACAACTGCAATATGTCAAATCAACGGAACATGGAACCCATCGACTACAGGTAGGTAAATCTGTGCAACGTTTTACAGTCTCGTTTTCACGTAAGCACGGCGAATGAAAACAAAAATGTATGAACAAGGAGACCTAGGTATGATATCGCCGGACGTGAAAGGTCATGGAGGAAATTCGTTTTTTACCCATCAACAGGTGACATTTCCCAAATATTTGCTGAGGAAGATAAAGTTAAAATTCCAACACGAGTGTTTCATGAGGTGGTTTCAATTAGGAATTATTCTTCCAAAATTATCGAACGTGATAGGATGGCCCAAGGTAAAATCCCTTTCTTGGTCCACCTTGGGGCTCATTGAGGAGATTACACAGGATGAGAGAATCGGGCTTCTTTTCACAACTTTCTTCCATATATTTTCCATTCGTGATATCTCTATCCGTGTTGTTCTTTAGCAAGGCAAGCTGTGTATTCAAACAATTATACAGACGTACCAGTATGCATGATGGATCGACAGCATCTGCTATACGGGATTGCCAAAGATGTCAGTACGGCATTAATAGATCTCTACACATAATCGAGGAAATGACAGCGGGTGATAAGGATATAGAAGCCAGGGTGGTTTGGGATTTACAGCATCATTTTATAATAGAAAAGGCAACCTTTTCTTATTTACGTTAATAGGGACTCTTTTCATACTTATTCCCTTTAGGACTCTCTAAACCCCAAATATCAAAGTGTCAATATAAGACAAACAAAGACAAGATTACATAAGTCATCGAGAAAACTATCATATCCATCAGCTTGGCAAGTAAAATTCAGTTGTCAGGAAAACTTGTGCATGGCAAGTTTTATTTTATCACGTTTGCTCTTGATTTATAGGTTTACCATTGGGTAAGGGTTTTGGGGGATTTGGAATGATACAAGTACTATGTATTAATTAATTATTAAATATTGATCATACTTGAAGAGCCCTTGAGTAGAATAGATGTTGGATTGCTGGTTCAAATCGAAAATGATTAATTTTCCTTTTCTGCACTGGAAAACGAAATAGTTTGTTTTGCAATTGAAAGATTCTGTATGCAGACAAAATGATGGTATTAGATTTAGGCGAACCGATGGTTTTTCCTGAGCCATCTCGGCATGTGGAAATCGAAAACCTGCATTCCTTGGTGCCGTTGAATTGTCATCACTTACTCAATTTGCCACGGTTCACTGTCAAGGGGTAATGTCATTGGCTCAGAGAATTGGCAATTCAGGCCGTCATCTGGATAATGTCTTGAGGCTATAATTACGCTGTGACCGGAGCGTCGAATGCGGCAAATTTCTCACAGTCAAGATGCTTGATTGATAAAAGGCCATCACCTGACAAACGGAGATGTCATTAATAACTCCCACGCGTCTATGATCTCCATTACCATTTCGAGAATGGTTTCGAATGTTGGCTATGGCAACCAATAGAAGCACCGCTAACGCTCGTGCAAATAGCTCTTGGTCTGGGGCACGTGGAAGTGGAACCAATCAAAAACAAGTGTACAAACAAAGGCGTCAGGAAATTCAAGCCATTTTCAAATCTTTGTCTTGGTGTGGATAAAATGGTGTGAACATACAGGAATTAAGGTCTTCAAACTCGTGTATACACACCATGGAAACATTTGAACCGAAAAAAGTTTAGATTTGTAGTGCGAGCCAGCCGGGAAGGTCGATGACTTACTATAGCAGGGGCAGATCCAAATTTATCTCAAGGGATGGTTAATTGACTTGATCGGGAGTAAACTGACGTATGTTTTTGTTTTTCTTGTTGCTTTGCATTTTCAGCGCCCCACCATCTGTCTCAACCTTGATGGGTCCAAGAAAATGTTTCTGGCAGACTCTTTAAATTGGGTCAAAAGAAAAATAATTTAGAAAGGAAAGAACAAAAGAGAAGAGGAAACGAAAAGAGAAAAAACGAAGAGACATCAAATTCAAGAGGGCTCTTTTCGTTGTATTTGGTTCGTTGGTTTGGTCTCTTTTGTCATTTGTTTCCTTTTACAGTCGTAGTTTCGCAAGTGTGTGTACACAGTCTTTAATAATGTTTGAATGTAAATACCGCGTAGATTTAAATCCAGATGCCATTTGCCGAAACTTGCATTGTCACGTTTAATTTGTTATCCGTCATCAAGATATCCAGTGTCACACTTCCAACAGGAACGGGGCTTTTCCGGTGCTGTTAATCATCATTTATCTTCTGGTTCTTGAAGAAATTAGCCTGCAATGCAGTTCTCGAGTTGATGTGTCCTTTTTGTCTGACGTGATCCTTTCACAGAATAAAGAAAGAAAGAACCTATTATACCTACCTACCTCGGATATTGCCGACTGTGTAGAAGTTAGCCACACAGTCTACAGGATACGCTGCACCGGTGATAATGTGAAAGTTACTTCAAAAACCTCGCTGTTTCTTTCTGTTTTAACATTTAATTCATTAACATGTCTGATTTAGGAAAGACCACTATTTCTATTCAAAGGCTAAAAGAGGACGCGTTCTCCAAAAGTCAGCTTAGCTGCATTTCCTCCTGTTGAAGGTAAGCTTGACGCTGACAACCCAGTGGAGTTCACTGGATTCAGCAATGGTGTACTGGGGGAGGATGACATTGATTGAGTAGTTGAGATAAGCGAATGAGTAAATAACTTGAAAACAGGCTTATGTTTAAAGCTTCACTAAAGGCTCGTGCGTGATCAAAATGTTATCTGCAATCAGCCATGGAGGTTGATTTCCTGGCAGTACAGTAACAACAAAGAACTTTCAACGCAACAGACTGACAACACCGGGTGTCAGGGCTCGAGAGAATACAATGGCAGCAAGCTCACAACATGCTTGCAGGAATAATGCAACACAGCAATCACGAACAGAGTATTCTGCAAAGTTTCAAATGGCGAGTGAGGGTTTGAATACCACCTTGCGGTGGGTAAAACTGTTAGATATATGGGCACAACGAACTGTATGCATTATTACATACGGACTATTCACTCCCAGCCAAAATGGGAGGGGGGGGTAATTCTCTCATCCGTCAATTTCATGTACCTCCTACCATTGACAAAATCCTCCCTATACATAGTCAATTGGATACATGACCTATCGTGTGTGTTGCACTTCCATTCGTTGTGTAGAAATTATGATTTAAAATGGGTGCGGCAGTCACTATTGGAATGGTTTTTCACTTTTTTTTTTTTGGAGTTGTTTCACTCTTTTGAAGTGGTGTCATAAGTAATTCACTCTTTTGGTAAGTAGGTTTTTCACTCGTTTGCATTGAGAGAGTACAGAAAAAGTTCTCAATAACTTGCCCACCTTCTGCTTACCCTTCTTACGGGCACCGTGAGATTAAACTAAAATCCAGGTGTCTGTGCTCAGGAAAATTTACAGTGAGAAAAGAGAACACAGAATTGTTCGAAGTACAACTGCATGAATGCTAAAGTTAGTCACAACGTGGTAGCAATTTTAATGAAGCATTTTATATTTTCGACCGATTTCTTGATCCTGTTTGCACCCAATTTCTCAATTTTAGAAGATTTTGCAGATCAACGAAAAAGTGAATAATAAACTAAACTTGCTAGTACTGCAGATTTATGCTAGATTTTTGTAAGACTTTTATGAGTTATTTTCGACCTCCAGGCAGCAGTAGCTATACGTGTTTTACGTGCACAAAACCAGTCCAACACTGCTGCGGGAATACAGCGTTTTCGCAGCACTTTCATCACAGCGAGTCATGAAGGGCCTATACGTTCACATGTCGCACATATGATTGCGGGCTGCGTGTCTTTTTATCACAAATTGGCCCAACCATATATTGAAAAACAATGTTTGTCTTGAATTGTGGTGCCAGGAATTGCAAAGTGGGCGTATATGTCAGAAAATCAAACAGCTGTTTTGTGGCACAATTTTTTAAAATGCTTTTGTCTTTTGGTTGTTGTTTGGGGCTGCGTGCCTGCTGGCGATAGTGATTTGGTTCACCTTTTCAGCTCTTGTTATCTTGTTCTCTTTGTGTAATTTTATACTGTCACTTGTGATGATGGCAAATAAAGTAACATTATTAATAGCGCTCACCACTATACAAAATAAGGTCCTGGAGCGGACATGCGCAGGACAGTCCCGCTATAGGGTACAGACCAGTAAATAAGCTGCCATAGACTACAGTGATAAATATCCCCACTTCAAAAAATCAGTTTCATAGGTGTTTAAGACACATATCAAATAAAACTAACTCCCTCATCTTGCATCATCCTTTAAATTTTCAGTGGCTTAACCGATAACTTTTGAAGATATTTCTCTCTAGGGACAATCACCCCTCAAAACAGTCACGAGGACCATCGCAACTTTTAAAATAGATCCCTACACTCCATTGAAAAATAGAGCAATTTGGAGGGCCCTTTTGGTCTGATACTTTCAAAAATACAAGCTGGCAGTCCAGTCCCTGGATTTTATCCACCTTTTTAACCAACCACTTAGTCCACGTGCCACGAAACGCTCTAACAGCAGAGAGTTTGACAGCTAAAAATCGTGATCGGTCCGCATAGGCAATTTTGGACCTATTTACTGGCCTGCAACCTGAAACATGCGTGCTGCACTGGGACATGCAGGCGAAGCAAACATTTGGTTCCTATATCCAGTATTTGGATTTTGTGGTGGCTGTTGTTGTTGCTGTTTTCTATTGATTTTTCTTAATGTATTTTGGTAAATGTGAAGGATTGGTGCCCTTAGGCCACCATTGCATTTTCTATTGCACCGAAATCTGCATCGGTAGGTTCGCTCTTCAGCCAGAGTGTCCTGTGATCGTCAACCCACTGGATCAAGTTTTATACTGACTCTCTACAATACATCCACTTTTGTTTCTCAATAATATTTTGCAAGTTATGTTTTGCTTATATGTAACATCATTCCCAAATAAAAGACACACATCCTTATTGAAAGGTTTGCTCTTTGTCAAGCAGTGGGCTATGGGGGGGGGTAGCTTCCCCCGACGGATTTTTTTGTGGTATCAAATGATAATAAAAAGTATTTTATTTATGAAACATTAGCACTTAACCCTAGAAAAGCCACAAAATTAAAGCAAGGATGTCAGGACTGTAAGTTTTTTTATTTTTTTCTCCCCAGCATCATGTTGAATAAGCCGGAGGCTGCATCCACTTTTGAATTTGCCCCCAAAATCAAAGCTGGATACGCCGCTGTTGTCAAGTGAATGTTTCAACAAACACCTGAGTTTCCAAGACTGCCTGCTTGTTATATGCAATGCCCCGAAATACACAAGAACAAAAATTTATGGGCGAGTGTTACTATTTCTGTTCTTACATTTTGTTTAATTTGTTTCACTTAATGAAAATTTAGACTTCTTTTATTTTGGAATTTCAATTGAAAACGGAGCCACTTCCTAAGGCCAAGAACCAAATGCAAATTTCGTGGTAACTTGTAAATGTATTTAAGATTAGAATCACGGAGTGCCCTGTATGAGCCCCTACCTGCTGCAAGAACAAGCGCTTATCTGTGTTGCAACAACACGATGTGAAGCGTGCTTGAACAAATCCCTCTTCTACGTGAAGTTAAACTAATAATCCTTTTACTTTAAGAAATTGTGCGGTTTGTTTGCTTGTTTTTTGCAAAACAGGAAGACTACTTGCATCGATTTTACTAACTAAAAAGCTGAAATTTTTACTGCGTTGAAATATTGTCGTAAGTTAGTCACGGTCCCCGAAATGGAAAAAATGTTACCCTATATACTTGGAATTCACTGTGATGTCACGGGCTTGACAGGCTCTATTTGTCATAACCTATAAATATAAGCCACTGCATGACTCTTGCGCAAAGTGATCTAAGGGTTCTACAAAAGTCATGTCCCATATTTATAGCGCAACAAAGCGCACGTCACTTGCAAGGTGTTCTGAAAGTTCACGATTTAAAATAGCTTGGCTAAGAACGTTGAGAATGTCAACATGCGTCGCATAGTTTAGAGCGATCAGGCGCACTTGGAATTCAAGTGCGATCAATGTCGAATATCAAGAGAACACTGTACCCCTCCCCTAGGCCTGAAGTAAAGTGGTTTACAGTTTGTCCAGATTTGGTGTATGTGTTATACTTCTGACGTTTCAAAACCTCCGGATGATGTTGTTGTATACACCGTAAATGATCATTTCAAATTTCCTTCAGTTTTGGAATTAGTCAGGTGGTTGTCTGTCCATTCATTATTGCATGTAACCAATGTATTATGAAATTATGACAAACCACTGACACCAAGCATCATCCAAATTTGAACATAATTATGATTTACAGGTGCCTCAACCAACTGGCTCATGTCTAACCGAATCCCAAACAGCTACCATGAGGAGTGCTGACGCGATTGCAGACACACACAGTGGCAGTTTCTGACAATATACAATGGATTCCATATTTGCAATCCCCACTGTAACAGTTCCTTAAAATGAACATGTAAAGTTTTAAAATACCTATTGAAATGGTTTCAACCGTCATTTTTATTGTTGATTCAGAGACTTGATTCAGTATGACTCAGTACGTTCAAGCTGCATGTAGTATACTCGCTTTGAATCACGGAAACACTTGGTGAATTTTTCGAAGAAAATTATTTTTCTTGATTTTTTAACAGGTAGTTTAGATACTTTGAATCACAGAAATATAGTATCAACTTTTCGATGAAAGTTAACTTTCACAGGCAAATTATATTCAGAAGTATAAGGGCCTACAAAAGCCCTGTAGTGTACTGAAGTATATTTTCAAAAAGTGAAATACATTTTTCGAAGTCCGTTTTCGGGAAATATATTCTTTCCAACATCGTTTTTATGAGGTAGATTTTTTCTGAAGTTTGTTTGTTCGAGACGTTGGCCCTACCAGTGTATTCTCCATTTCCTTCTCATGAAATCTATACTTAGAAGCACTGTTTCTATTTTTGGAAACAAATCGTTACTACGAGATAATATTTTTCGAGTTCGTTTTAGGAGATATATTTTGGAAGTTTGTGTTTGTGAGAAATAAATTCAAACTTGAAGATAGATATCTCTTGAAAATTAACTTCGAAAAATATATCTCATAAAACAAATTTGATCAAGAAAAGATATCAAGTAAAAACAATTTGTTTCCAAAAAAATTAGACACAATGTTTCTAAAAACAGATCCCTTAAGAATGAACGGGAGTAGATATATACCGGTATCGTACAAACGAAGTTTTGAAAAAGATTTCTCGTAAAAACGAAGTCGAAAAATAATTTAGAAATATACTTCTTAAAAACGAACTTCGAATAAACATACTTCATGAAAACAACCTTATACTCCACCGTTTGAAAATATGTACTTGTTACTTCTACTTGTTACATTAGAACTCGTTTGGGAACTAGAATGCACATGTTCGTGCCGGCAGCTTTCCCCTGGCGTGAGTAGTAAACATGCAAAGTAAAATAGTGTTGTCTGACCGCAAACCTTGTTTCGCGCAGCAGCAATTCACATTAGTGTAATCATGGAGTTTCAGACTATGACAGTAAGAAACGTTTGAAGTCTACAAACACTTGAATTCCGCAAACTATCAAGCGATGCGCCATCAGTAGTTACGCTTATTGTTGAGTCTTAAGTGATTTCGATCAAATTTACCGGCAAGATTTTACTTCAGAAAGTGGGGGGTAGCGCCTACTTCTTTCAGGGAACACAGCGGGTGGGCTTTTACAGGACGATTGTTTCCTCTTCAATCCGTCTATTTACCAAGATCGTAACGGACTAGTCAGCACCTCTCCGCAAATCAAGATGCCTAGGCGCGAGACAATGGCGTGCGAGACTTCATTAGAGAGAGGGAGGCAAGTCAATACAGTAGGCTGAAGATAATCCCCCCTTGAATGCAGACCATTTGGACGTGATTGTATGGACACTGCCGAGATCATCCTCTTAGATCCGACATACAGAAAAGAGACTGCCCAAATTTGACAAGCGAACGAGATGCTATGACTGAGAAATAGAAGAGGAAACAGTAATCACAAACACGGATGCCATTTTCCCGGAGGCAGTCTTGGACTTAGTGGCTAATTGGTCATCTTAGGACCGACACGTCATTTCTGTAGGCAGGAAGATTTAAAGTGGATTAGAACGTTGTATCTTGTATTGGTCCTGCTCCGGTGAGAGTAGGCTAAACAGTTTACCGCGTTTAAGGTGGCGACCAGGTGCATGGACAACAAGACAGTCTGTGAAGGATCACAATTGCTTAAGTTGAGCCTAGTATAACGCAATAATACTGATCAGGATGATAGAATAATGGAATGTTAGTGTTTGCATAAGAACATGCCCGTATGTGCTAATAAAAAACTGCTTTGCCTAATTCGTATAAGCTTTAATTTCGCCCAATACATTACCCACAATATAGCATACCCAGGAAAATGTCGAGGGAGGGTCGGACCAGACAGAAATTACCCCCAAAATAGCTCACAGTGCTTGACTCCCCTCTACTGTTGTGTCACAGGGGACTCGGACGCACAGATATATCAGAAGGTAAAATGTCAACAACTAAAAAATTCATTAAACAATGCAATCCTGGGGAGGCTTAAGCGCGATTCCCCTTGGTACGCCCATGACATTGCGCTCTGTCTGCCACCCTTCGCTTGGTGTTTCTTTTAAGTCAACAATTCACATCGCAATAACAAGGGTGATGTTGTGACCAAACTTTATCGGAGCATAGAGCAATGAAAACTATTACCGGGGAGCGGAATGATTTTATTGAAGTTAATTCAGACATGACTGTGGGCCGAGCAAGGATTCCGAGTCACTACGAATTATTTCTAAGCATTGTAACTCTCTTTCAAATTTCTGCTCGATGAGACGTATTACGGGTGATTCACAATAGTGCACATCCAAGCGCTTGCAACGCGTTGGCCCATCACAACGCGCGAAATCTGTCGACCCTTTCCAAACGCGTATTGGGTCGACAGATTTTGCGTATTGTGATTAGCCTACGCGTTGCAAATTCTTGGAGGCGCGCTATTGTGAATCACCCGTAATAAAATTATATATACACGTATGTAAGGAACATGAAGGAATAAGATATAGTGGTACTCGTAATGTTTGATTTCATGGCTTAATACGTCATATCGAGCAGAAATTTAAAAGAGAGTTACAATGCTTAGTGATAATTCGTAGTGACTCGGAATCTTTGCTCGGCTCACAGTCATGTCTGAATTAACTTCAATAAAATCATTCCGCTCCCCGGTAATAGTTTGTATTGCTCTATGCTCCGATAAAGTTTGGTCACAACATCACCCTGTAGTGGGAACAGCGAAATGACTCCGATCATTTGTTGTTCAAATGTTGTTTTGTTGTTCGATTTGCTTCTTTTTCTATTTTTATTAATTTGTTTATCTATTTGATTTTCATTTTGGGTAGTAGTTAAAGCTTCTTTACCATCCTGTCACAAAAAAAGCATTTGTTAATGATTTTCTCCGGAGGTGCATTGATTTTTGGTTTGCCTTTATCTTGTCCATAGGCATCCAGCTGGCCATCATCACAGGGGTATAAATCGTTAACGTAAACTACCTCATTTCAGACAGCACCCCATTAGGCATCTCAAGCTGCCACCCTCAGAATTACTGACTAATTTACGTACGAGCAAATCTTTATAAGGATAACGGTGACTGAAATACTGACGTGTTAGCGGTCCACTTTAATACCTCACATTGTGCCAAAGAATGCTGGTTATAAATTAGCGTGGAAGCAGCCACAGACATTCGCGTTCCCACATATATCAAGAGTGGGGGCAAGTATACATAAAATTTTCAAAACAGATTGGTACGTGCATTTTAACCTGATACAGATAAATCTTAATAAAACTTTCCCAAGTTGTTATAAGATCTATTAATGTAAACGTACATCTTGCGATTTCTCAGTTGAATCTGAGCTAAGGTTTTGTTTCTGTTTTCTTTGGGGGGATGTACCATGTGATCAGCATTCTACATACAGCCTTGAAACTTAACTGGATCGTGCTCAGATGAAAATATTTGTTTGAAGACAAAATCAGCATTCATTGAAAGATACCAAACGCCGCTGAGTCTGCATTGTGGACTGCAACGACTCTTGGCTGTCATCTTGCAGGATCCCATTAATTCTTCATTTGCGCTGAGTATCTTAGACATCTTTAATGTTCTCTCCAAGTAAAGGTTTAACACGTCCTTAAAAAGTTTTCTGACTTACTACAAATTAAATGAAGTGCTTGTCCAAGTCATTTAATACCCTATCAGTATTTACCCTAACAGATGAACATGTTTTCAAGTTATAAAAAGCACATAGTATTTAAGCTGTCTCGCAGAACAAACTGAAAGGGGGCCTAGACACTGGTTTTATTTTCGAATGAAGTTATGCTGTCCACCGTCGGTCTTTAACGATACTCGATAATCTCATGGCATCGTTCGGTAACGAAGTCTAACACCTTCTTATGACACTGTGTCAGAGCATTAAAGTGGTACATTCAGCTAAGTGTATGGCCATCGCCCCTCTTTGTGGAGTATGTGGTGCGAAAAACGGGATCATTAGGCGATAGAGTAATATTCAAGACAAAAAACACCTTAGCAGACGACTGAATTTCTTTCTGCTGTTTTGATGACTTGCGTTAAACATCGTCTGACCGTTAAATGCTCCAGTACTACTGGACCATTAGTGGTCATAAGTTATCCAAAAGTTTGCAAAAGGTGGCCATCATGAATGTGCTAAGTTATTAGAATACACCAATCGAATAATGCAACCCATAAATACAACTTCAACCATAACAGGCGCGCCCCCACTCTCAAAGATGGGCTTTGGACTATTCTAGGAATCTATGCGTTGCTCAGAAGTCACAACAAATATAATAATAAATTCAAGCAAAACCCAGTGGATTCAACATACGTTTCAATAAGGTTTAGTTAAAGAAGTGTTGAAGTTCAGTTTAACACAAGGCCAACACAAGTCAAATCGCTAAACGTGAAAAACAAAAAGAATTATGTTAAACGGTTCGTTGAAATAGCCTTTAACTTGACTTGAGACTATAGATGATACGTGAGAACTTGTCACTTCAAGTCGACTTTACGAGTGCAATGCTGTCAAACGTGACGTTGAGTTCATTGCAGCAATAAACTGCAACAGAGACATTTGTTTCTCTGACTGATCAGATATCCGTTTGCCAATCATGTCAGCCAATACAAAGCAAAGTCTCTCGAGAGTGGACGTTCTTTCACACTACAAACATGCTGTGAATTATGAGCCTATGGGTTCAGCAAGTACTGCGTCGCACCCTCAATGCTGGCACATTTATTTACCTAAAGCACGCACGGTAGCTCCTTGAGTATACAGACTACTCGTACCTTCGCACTGTACATCCTGTGAAGCAGGTGTATTATGGCAATAAATTTGATTAAAGACAAACAAACAAGATGACCGTCGGAGGTGTTCGTGAATATGACTGATGGATTTGACGACTAATTTAGTCTGGATTTACATTGTTTACTGCCATGGATGCCCAAAAGGCCTTTTATACTATTGTTTTGTCAAATTTTGAATTTTTTGTCGAATCATTGAACAATACACAACTGATATTGTTAAGAAGTATGGGTGGCACATGCTTGACAGATAAGAAAGGACCCCAATGCATCCCCGATGATGTGCTGGTTATAAACCTACAAGGAAAGATATCACTGACATAATATCATTACAATGACATTCATAACCACTTTGCCAAGGAAAAACCAAGCCTTCACATTCTAGAATTTCGTGTGCCAGAACCAAAGTCTCTTGATGGTCTATCAGCTGCGGATCAACATTGTCGGGGTGATTAGTTTAAGCCTGTGATTGAAATGGAGGTCACGATTTAATCCATGCCACGGAGTATGGCAGTAAATTGTGTATGTGTCTCTTTTTTTCAACCAACAACCGTGCCGATTCACGGAGCGTGCACCTAACCCACTGCATTTATATATCCATTAGTCTGTTGGCAAGGGTTTCTCTGTGATTGGATTTAGCGCTTCAAGAAATAAAAAGTAACTTTGATGTCTTGAAGTGAGCGCATTAGGATGACAGTGAATTGCTTATACATACACCTCAAACGTAGCTAGCAGCAACGCCTTACCAAATGCCGACATGCTCCCAATATCGACTTCAGCGTGAAGCGCAAGTAAACAGTCTGTCACAGCAATATTAAGTGTGAAAAAAATCGTTTCAAACGACAAATGGCTGTGTTTATATTACGCATAATTTCTGTATTTATGGCGTGTCTGCCGTGAGTCAAAGTACTTGTAGGATCAAGCAAAACTGCAACACAAGGAAATCGTGATTTCATATAATGACTGTCTTCCTCTTATAGGCGCAATAGTGCGGACGGAAACTACAGAGTGAACCATGTACTTAAAAGGAACAATGCAACAAATTTTTCTTGGAACCAGTTTTTGTACCCTTGTTAACTCTTCATTAATGTATAAAACCGTTCGAAGTCTTTTGGAGTTACGTGAATTGTTAACTGTACTTTTTTGTGAAAACATTTCAAACTGATCGAGCCTTTTCAGAACTTGGTTAGAACTCTGTTAGAGTGATGTAAATCCAGGAAGGCAGTGTCTAATCTATATGTTTTCACGTTCAACTTTTGAGTCTCGAATTTGCTCTTTGAAAACATTTCTGAGAAAGCGTTCCTTCCTGGCTCATTGCCATATACTTACACAGTAATAAGTTGCCAAAGGAAATGGAAATCTTTGATGGCCAAGTATAAATATCTAGCAATTTTTGTGCACAAATCAGAGAACCATTGACGTTCAGTGTCTCGGATTACATTACAGTTGTTTTCTCATGAAAATGCAAAACCACACAACAAGCAAACAGACAAAAACAGAATTCCTCAGAATTTTCAGATATTGTGAGGCCAATGAGAAGGGACAATGAGTTAAATTTGAGTGATGCTTTTGAATGATAGAAATTGTTAGATATCTGTGCGCCTTGTAAATGCCGTGATATTATCATTTTCATCGTCATTAACACTGGTAGTACCTCTCAGATAGAAATGGATAAATGCGGCCTTTGACGGATGCATGGATGGCAACCTGGAGAGTCATGGCCGCAAATGGGGACTTTTTTAATACAAGAGAAAGATCAATTGGAGAAAAAAAAGATTATTAAAGGGCACTTTGGTGGACTTGTCTTTTCCTTTCTTCCCAAACTTGTGAAAAGCCGCAAACATTAACCTCATCCCTAAGAAAGGTCATGCACAAACGAAGTTCCCAAATCAATCCCTAAAATGTCCCTTCCCTTCCCGAAAAAGTTGGTACTGGATCTGTCCTTTGCTGGGAATGCTTCCTGTCATTTTTTTCTCCTGTTTCCCCGTCTTTTTCTTCTTTTTTTAAATGTGATTATAGGAAAGCATTCCAAACAAGGGCAGAGTGAACAGCAGTGAATCCCACTTGAAACTCACCTTGCGAATAAGAACGTTTTGAATTCCTCTTGCGAGAAAGTGTGAGACCACGGCCACTGCAGAAGGCACTACAATTTGTAGCACAAAGAGTTCTAAATTGAATATCATTTGAGCAATGGCGTGGCCGGGGGCCAACGGCTGTTGCAAGAGGAAATTGTCCCCCGTTGTCCTTGTATCCCTCGCCCCCCCCCCCGAGAAAATTGACATTTGGGAGGGGGTGCGCCACGCCATCCGTAGTGTGTTGATATGCCTCACTTTATTGTGGACATAACAAAGTTCTTGAAAGAGCAGTTCATACTAAAAACTCATTGGTGCGGGCCAAAATGTCGGAGGCAAGGGGAAACTGCCCCCCCGAGCTCCCCCCCCAAAAAAGAGCCTGATTACCCCACTGCAAGGAGTGCACAGATATTGTAGACTGTCAGAAAACATCTGTGCGAACTTGATATGATGCAAGGAGACGCAGTAAATATTAGAAACAAATAAATTTTCTCTTTTTCTTCCTTTTAGGTCCGCTTTGCTGAAATAATTCCTTATAATCAAACGACTAACCCAACTGTGTTTCACCAGTGGAGTTTAGAATACCTCGAAAAAGCGTATTGGTGACAACGTCTCTATACAGAAGCAGACTGGTGACAATTACTCTTATGCACCTGTACTGGTGCCAAAGTGCAACCTTTCCTCAGACGACCGGGGTGGGTAGGATCAAGGAAACTTTGAACACACACAGGTGTGTCATGGGGGAAATGAACTTCAAACTTGCACTATATTCCCCTTCAACCGCCATTGACAACCATGCTGTTTATTTACCCAGATGATCCCCAAGGTGCATTACATATACACAAATATGACATTTCACTTAAGCACCTCACTCATACTATAATACTGCTTCTGAGGCGTGGAACGGGGATATGTATCTCAGCATGTATACCTTGAGACAAATTAAACAGGCACTTTATCGCACGTGCTAAGTAGACCTTTGGCAAAGTACGGGTACCCTTGATAGGTGAACTGCACTTTTGTTGAGACAATGGAGGTAGGTTCCGCAAGAGATGTTTTTTTCTTATTTTCTTGCTTGCCTTTCTTTCATTCTTTTTGATAGCATAAAGTATGGTATGGGGAGAGGCATTGACTCAATTCACTCAACACAATTGTAATATTTTGTGTCATGATTCGGAATGATATTGAAAGATGTGAACCTCTCGGCTCACCCTTCCTTGCTCGGATTCAGTCTGACCGTCCGATGCACTCAAAACCCATTGATGTTGATGTCGCCTTTGGCCTATGTCCATTTTCCAAACTTTGTGTTATGTAAAAAGCCTTACTGAGAAGGTTGCCAAAATCAGTCGTTATAAACATGCAGATGTGCCTCTTTTATTACTTTAAAATGATGTAATTCATATCTATAGCCCATGCTAAGACTGGGCGTCATAATACCACAGGTTGACACTTCATGGGTCTTCAGGCCACTCCGGGCGTATTTCATTCAGAATTTTCCAACTCTCTTCCACGATCGGTCACTTAATCTATTTTTGAAGCCCACATGTCGAGCTGCCAAACTTAAACGGTTCACAGCACCGACAATAGACGGAATTATCATTATACGTTAGATGAAGGGTTGTCCGCTCTTCCAAAGGTTATAAGCCCCTCTTGAGAAGCCTATGGGAGATTCTGCTAAGCTGTCAGTGGAGGAGATTCTTTTGGGTGGGCTGAATAGCCAATACCTGAAGATGCTTCAACAGAATCCTTCCAAAGATGAGGTGTGTATGGGCGGCCGGCCTTTGAGCATGGGCCGCCTCTCAGGAGTCTTTTTAGTCTGTCAAATTCCCCCTTCCAGTGCCATTCACGACTTTCTCTTAATACATGTATCATACGAGAAAAAAAGGGTGAGAGGCTCAACATTGTGCGCCATGGACATCTGTAGTCACACAATGATAGGGGAACTTTGGTTGCGAAGTTTGTTGTAAGCAGGTATACGGAATCATATGGTGGGCTCATTGATCACATACGGGAAATTACGCAGTGGTTAAGGCGACGATGTAAGCTTCTCGTTGACGAGCGCTCGAGTTGTCTTATTATAGTAAACAGATCACCTCGCATCACTGGCTAATATACGGCTGTATGTACGGGTAGTTGTGGTGGTAGTCCATACACATTAAGCAAAGTGCCCCATGCTTACACTTCATTCCAAATACGTTTCTCGTCTGAACAAATGTATAACATGTTATGCTCTTTAGAGTAAATAAACAGATAGGCCTATATGTATGTTGTACTGTGCGGTCATGTGTGTGCACGCAAGATTAAGTCTACTTCAACTCTCAACAGGAAAAAGGCGATAGAGGGCGTTAAGTCCCTCTATCCTATTCATTTCTACACCACAGTGTCTCATTAATGTTAGCTCAGAGTTGCTGAAAACATTCCTGAAAGCATAAGTGGGTTTTAACGAAATTGCATGTCCAGTTAAACTCTTTTGATGTATTCTGGCTTTAAAATTCAACATACTGCAATTAGAGCGAAATTTTGCTGCTTATCTTTCCTAACGTCAACTTGATTCGCTTCACTTTCACATTCGCCTGCAGTGTTACGAACCGGCCTTCATTGGTGCACAAAACGTCTTAGTCAACAATTATAGGCTTACATAAACAATTGTGCTTTCGTACGTTTATTGAAGATTCATACATCCGTGTGATATTAAAGAAAAGGAATAATCACTGCAGAAGTCAAGGCATTTGGAAAACTATTACACTTTTTGACAGGGTTGTGACAAGGCCTTATGCAGAACTCTATACAGGGGCGGATCTAGGGGGCGTCGGGGGCGCACGCCCCTCCCCCAAAAAAATAAATAAATAAAAATAATTTTACGACTGAAACCCCTTACAATTTTTAGTTCACCCCCCCGGAAATCCTGAATCCGCCCCTAAACTGCTATAAATAATACTGCAGCAGGGGCCTGCAGAACCGTGTGCAAACTGTTGATGACCTTTGGCAAGTACGTATCTCCCCATCTGTGTTTCATAGTTCAATTTCCACAAATCAACATCATTATCTGGCCCACAGTCTGGCAAATATTTGACCCCGCTTTTCATACTGCAGGCTTTATTGTGTAGGGTAGCATTTTAATCTAATTGTTACAATAATACCTTTGTGTGTTCCTCATCAATGTCTGTTGGTATGCCAAATAGCCCATCTCCACGAACTATGAAATCGTCCATGGTATTCAACATCTAAAGATTCATAGTATCTGCTATGGGTAATTTGAACACCTGTGAAAAGGTTCTCAAAGTTGCGTCCCCTTAAGTCCCGACTCCCTTGCTTTTTATTTCTTCTAAGTTCATTCATAGACCTACATCATTTCCCATCTCTCATTTAGATTTTAAGCCTACTATTACTAGCATTATAGTACGGTATTTTTAAATCGGGTACTCTGCCGATTTTATCTCGTTTAAATATATATATTGATTACGTGGCATTCGGTAGCACTTTGGCTGTGACGTTTTATCTACTGATACAACGCAGACATTCGAAACTTGTGCTTTCTGCCCACGGAGTCGAAGAATGGACGAGGGTCTCAACGTAGCGTTCAATATGATTGACAAGAGATGGTGAAGTGAACAGATACTTAATAATTTGTTTTGGAGTGTATCATATGTTGCTAGGTTGCTTACCGTAGCTGAAACCCACGCTCTTATGAATGCTTGATGTACTATTTTGCTGCCGTGTGGGATATGGACAGTCCACCATTTACCTTTCTAAATGATACGTCTGGACTCCATGCACTGAGTTGAGGTTGAGCTGGTCTGTAAGTAAGACGTCAGTGTTGTTTGTATGTGGTATAACGCTGACTTTGTTGGTTGTATAACAAACAACCCCAAATCATCATGCTTTAGCTGTAACCATGGAGGAATAAGAGCCAAAACACGACCGAATTCAACATGAGAATAGCCAAATCCATCCAACAGATGCAACTGGGTATGTACAATGAAAAAACCGAGATGTATACACCATGTACTTCTTTTTTATTGAAACACTGGTAAACAGGCCGATTTCTTGGTCGTCTCGCAGGCTTGAAGGTGGTGGTGGCCACAGTTCATGGCCAATAGTGGAACACGATGGTTGGTTTACCTGTTGCTCCATCCATCGGTCAGTCGGTCAGTTTCTATCAGTTTAATCAGTCGGTTGGGGTAGTGACGCGTGCTCATATGACGTGTCAGACTGTATAAATAAATGTACTCTTCAAAATGCCGTACCGTTTAAAATAATGCCTCAAAATCATCGCCTCTTTCTCACTTCGTCATTAAGAGTGTACTACATTCGATCAAATATTTACAATGCCTGAAATACCTGCAGAAAATAAAAGTTTACACAAATTATTCGTATCGGTCATTGTTTATGGTGAAGATTCTGCGATCTGTATAATCTACATATTTAGAGGGCCTCTTTGTTAATCCGACCCAATAGAGTTTAGGCTATGTGTTTATCAATAAGTCATTGAGTCATGTTATAAAGTGCGTGTATTTGTGTCGTCCATTACAGGAATACTTAAAATTGGTGGATACATTCCAAAGTGCTAATTCTGTTTCTTCAGGTCAAGGTACTTTTGCTCGCAGACACTTTATTCAAAAATATGGTAACGCACGAACACACATTCACAGTTTGGAGCTGAAATGCGTTGCAATCATGCATCTCTTCAAATTTCAAATTCAGCTTCTCTTTCCGATCGAGAACATTGAAGACTGAACATTGTTGACTTTAAAGCAGGCACACAGAGAGATCCAGAGTGGGATGGGGGACGGGAGATGAATACCAATTTCAATAGTGCCTGCACGCACGGGTTCAGGCTAGTATCATATGTTATTTATTGGTCAAATCATCAACCAGAAACTTAAGTGATGTGATCATAATGACAGACACTCTATCATTTCCCCTCAGGTCTAGTGTGCTGTCATTTCAAAAGGAGTTTCTTTAACCAACGACCGGCCAGTGTATTGCTGGACATTCTAATCAGCCGGAGTAATGCCCTAGCGACTGACAAGGATCGAGCGGACACGATGAAGTGATCTTCAAGGATGAATGGCATTCTCTATAAGAGAAAATAAGCAGTGATATGTACACAGGTATATGAAAGTAATTTGTTAAAAAGGAGACTAACTTAGAAGAATTTCTGCTCTCAAGTTTTGCATAATGGAATTTATAAAATGCGTGCGTTATTGTCCTGTCGACTGTATCTTAACTAATAGCCGAACCACTGATGTGGTTTTTTATTTGAGGTATACATCTGTTAACTTGAATTAAGTTTAAAACTCAGGAGAGAAAAGCCCCACGTCTACCCACAGAAATACATAATTCTGCGCTTTGGCGCATAAACAGTCATACTAAGTAAAAGGTTGTCAATGCCAACTTTCCACGACTTAATAGGAATGCTATCTGTTTTTTTATTACTGTGTCCAATGGCGTGGCTGAGTGGGGCAACCAATGCCATCCCCAGAGATGAGCAGTTTGTGATCCATGAGAAAGGACGATTGTGTGGGCCTATTTCATTCCCAAGGCTGTGCCTCCGAACTTGGTTTTATACTGCACCCGAGAAAGCCCACAAAAACCATAATCCTTAATTTTTTGCCCCCCCCCGAAATGGGTTCTGGTTCCCCCTTGACTACCTGCTTCGTCCCATAGCCATAAAAAAGCAGGTCTGCTTCCGCGCTTCTTTTTGTCACGGCTATCTGATCGTCTGACAAGATGACAGAAGTTTGCAACTTACGATACGATGACAAAAGGCAAAAGTTGAATTCACCAAGATAAAGGAGAATGTGAACAAAGCAATCACGACAATCAAGTTAATGGTAAGGCTGACACTTATAGAGATTAAGCTCGTGCAAAGGAAACGACAGATTCTATGAGGTTTGCGGCTTAATCACATACCGATTGTCATTATAGTCAGCATTGTGCGATTTGTCAGACAAGCTAAACTGCCGTCCTATTCCACTTTCGGACAAAAATACGTCACGTTTGCCCTGCGCGTTGTGTACAGACGCAGCTTGTTTAACATAATTTATTGCCACTAGATGTGCAGCTTTTCATGTTTGACGTGTAGTTTGTGCTCGTTCCAGGGCCATCCAACGTGACGTACTGTACTATTGAGTGATCACGATTGCATTCTACAGCATAAGACGGCGAGACTGAACTTAACTCCATTCTTAAATCTGTTGCTGTCAAGCCGCGGCAAACTCTTGACGACCTCTGAATGACTTTCTTTCTTGAGCGCGTCACGTGTAGTTAAGACCAGTATGTAGAGGCTCGACATTGAATCTATCCGTATAGTCAGACCAGGTCCTGGCTTCAGTCCAGAGGCATGCTAGATATTCCAAAAAATGAGTGAATCGTACACTGCATTGTAATCTCAGTCAGTTTCGCCTATTTCTGCTGTTCATAAACGTCGTGTCACGTTCGAGAGCCACCGATTTTGCAAGTGGGTGGACGGCAAATTTCTTGACTGCTTAGACTCGAAGCAATCGTGTGCAACACACCCCAGATGGGTTTTATTGTGCACCTTACTGAATGACCTCGCGCTGCGCGGTACGCACAGACGGCATCGACTTGTAGGTGGGAGTAACTAAACTGCATCTTCGTCAGCATTCAGCATTTAACGCATTGCAGTTCTTCATCTAGCGCCTTCGCTGTGGGCTTTGTCGTGGAGATAGAGATTAACACTTGTCACGTCAGCTCATATTGCTCTTGCATGTCATCGTAGGAGGATGTGGAGAACTAACTCAGTGCGGCTTAGTATCGGGTTGATAATACCCTGTTTACTGGCATCGTTGATTCCACTCGCCCAATCCGGAAGAAAAGGACATGCCCAGATTCCCATCAGAGCGGAACCAGATACTCCCCACTCACGGGGTATACCAGGTAAGCCCCAACGCTATTTAGCTCTGAGTGCACTGCAGAACAACAGTGGTACACAAAAATAAGAGAGATAATTTCTTTCCGTTCCATTCCACGCTGTTACTGTGATTAGATTCTAGTTTCTTTACCCTACCCGATAGAGATTTTGTTCCTCTAATAATACTGGTCAAGAGTAAGTACCATTTTGCGTTCCACTTGGGAGAGAGTTACACAGCAGTCGCAAGCATAGGCATTCTGCCTCTCTTGTCGAAAGTTGTGTAATTGTGTGAAGTTGAGATTTGCACGCAGTTCCCACAAACGTTATTTATGATGTTGGTAACCCTCTTGCCACACGGGTGATGGAGTTCACCGTGCACAGACATTTTGTTTTGTTTTCGTGATTAATAGTACCGAGCCGTGACACTCCATCAGCTTGTGTGCATCCTGTGTATTAACTTCAATACATAACTTGATAAATGTTATCGGCAATTACCTCGCTTGTGTCCACCTACTCGTGTTTATTTTATCCAGATGGTCACTTTTTAAACTGGCTTCAAATATCTGACGAATTTCGTTGCCTGGACAAGCACATACGAAGCACACATTTACATCTGTGAATAGAGTAGCCCTCGTTCTGAAGTCTGAATAGGTTCAAACCTCTCAAAAGTTGTTGAATTTGCACGTAGGCCCGCAGGGTCTGAGTTGAGAGAAAAAAATACGCCAAAAGAAAGAAAATAGAGACAAAAAAAAGAAACAACGTAGTTGATAAATTGAACTAGAGGTTAATAGAATTACAATTGTGATTCACCCTGATTGATGTATCTGTAAAGCTGATGCACATTGCTTGTTTTGTGGGTAAATGTAAACAAGTTGACTTGAAGGATCGGACTCCGATTCGGGTTCGTGGTAGATTTGCTGTCCTGTCTGAGATAACTACATAGTAGGCATACCACCACAAGTCAAAGGTTTCGTAGTGACATTGTAGCTGATCAATTTGTCATTGCCTAATCATTTTAATGCTCATGCTAATGCCTTTTATGGTATAATGACTTTTGGGAACGACTCGAAAATAGGTTATAATCGGAGTCTGCACTCTTTGACCGTCAAACCATGGTGTGAATGGCAAATTTGCGTTGTTATTACTGTATAGGTCCATGTTGAGAAACCTATAATGCCTTAGCATTTCAAATCCTCACTATAGCGATTTGCGTTATGAGCCATGTCCGTTTAAGAAGTGGGCCGCTGAGTCATACACTATGTTACAAGGTCATCTGGAACACCATTTGACAACTGGTGATTGAACTTGAGTTATGCTAAATTAGTTCTCGACATTGGGGGTAACCATCAAACTTACAGGGAAATTCAGTAGGCCTATCTGTGTTTTCTGTAAGATCTCTATACGAATTGCCAATGAAAGGCTGGAATTTGTGCACTATTCCTGAGAATTAAAATTGGCGCTGTGAGCGTCACGTTATTATCCTCGTGATACATGCTGTGTATAACTGATTGAATTTAAATTTGATCGTAAATTTAGAAGATGGGCTAAAAAAACCCAAGAGCCTTTAATTGGAGAGTGAAAGGCTTGAATTTAAGGCATGATCGAAAAGTGTTGCGTTCCAATGATGCATGCTGCCCTCTGTTAATGATCTTGATCTACATCTTAAGTGAATACTTAATAATACTGACCTTGAATTAGCCCTTGTATTATGGAATCCAAACAAAATACCTTTAACTAGCCTTTAAAACTACGCATGCAGTAACAAAGAAGTAGATTTAGAAAAGAGTGTGGTATATTCGGGATGGCGAGAGCGATTTGCAATACAATCCAGTTATACCCTTAAATTAATTATGTGCACGAGATGCGCAAGCCAGTAAAATCTGTGCTAATCCAGTGGTATTTTGTGAATGAATCCGTAACACAGCGCCCCTGCCTGCCCCGAGCCCGTAGGTGAAGTAATCAGAGGCGGCTTTAGTTCATTCCTATCTGAGAGTCTCCAGTGAAATCATTTGATATTATAATTTGAGTAAATTGCAATCGCACGGTATTCCTCAGCGGCTTTAGAATTTAGCCAAACATAATTTGCAGCAGTCCGGATAGTCATTCCTATACAGGTGACACATTTTAAGTGAGATTTGCTTTGAGTGAACGAATTAACCCGGCGAACAAGGCTTCGCAAAGATAACGTCCACATACGAGAAATTTTGCATTCCACCAGAAGTCCCCATGTTTTCAAAAATCCATAATTATTTTGGAAAAGGCGAATGTTTTAATATGTAGTGAAAAATATTGCTTGTTTGTGCAAACTTGGTTTGTGAAGTTGCTGAGACATGATGAATGTTTGTGCCGACTGGGAATTGTCAGTTCGAGGAGGCCGAGCATGTACTGGTTTAAATTACGCGTCTTCCTATGCGGTGTTTACCTTCATCGGCCTGTTACGAGCCTTCCCTCATGCAAACCTTCGTACAGGAAGTTCCAAGTCTAACTGCTTGCCCTGGGGGGTTCACGTGTTCCACTTAAGTAGGAGGTGAATATGTGATGTTCGGAGAGATCTAGCGGGTGAACACTCTTTTTTGAAATAATAACACATGATGGCTTAGAGCTGACAGTTAAGATTAATGATTTACCTGCTCGAGTTGTTTACGGTATTGTTCTTACACCATTCATAAATATACAGTTTTGATCGTCAGAAGGTGCTTTAGACGGTAAAACTCATGTGTCATGTCTCTATCAACAGGTTGTATATTTGATGATGTGTTCTACGATTTAGAGGCACATTGGCACCCAGACCTTGGTTTTGGTGAAATGACTTGCATGGACTGTCAGTGCGTACCGGTAAGTATAGTAGATTGTATGCCTCCAACTAACATAATAAAGCGGGGAAATTAGATTGGATACACTCCCGGAACATTTAATAAAGAATTCTACAAAGTCCATTTACATCAACTCAAAATAAAATTGACAATATAGTAGAAATGATTAAAATGTGACATTTCCTAAGGTCATTTTATCATGTAGATCACCAAGTCTTTAATTTTGTTGACAGAAAAGGGGCCTGCAGTTTGGTAAAACTAGTTCAAATGAACAACTGAGTGCTGACTGCACCTTTTTATATGAGTGTTAGTGACATTCATGATCGTGCGTCCGTGTTGCCCTTCGATTTTTCCTCATGCAAAGAAAGTGAATCTCGAGCGAGTAAAAAATGGCCCTGCCAATAGATCTTAAGTTTTCTGCCACGGTTAGAGTAGCGAGTAAAACTGTATATTTCGACAGGGTTTTCTGGTTTTTAATTTAAAGTTTGCACTGAACCCCTCCCAAAGAATGTCTGAGTGAGTGAACAATAATCTAATAAACAATAATGTGGTATGAGTGGAAATAATGGTTAACTTGAATTTGTTCACTATTTAAAAAATATAACTTCGAAATTTGTTAAGATTTGTTTCAGGTCACTACATGGAAGGACTCTTATTTGATATCAAATTTTTGTGCCTATAAAAACTCTGGATACCACCCTCTTGATTTTCTAAGTTTCGAGACTTCGAAACAATGAAGGAATTTGAGCTAAAGAGTAAAGAGAAAACGTATCAGTAATTTTGGGCTTTTCTCTTGAAAGAAATCAGGGAATCACATTTGCACAATGTAAACTGACATCTGTATTTCATTTGTGTCTGCCGTTGTATGACATTGCGGTGTTTTCCAGTATTTTGTTTTGTGTAAGTTTCAAGACGGAATAGTAACAATAATGAGGGACCATTCTTTCATATTATGAACACTGAATATCGGCCACATGTACATGTGTATTCGCAAAAGCAAAATGTTAGCTCTTGGTATTGTCCACGAATTATGATAGAGGCTGTGACAGTTTTACGACTGGTTTTATTGAGGAGCACAGCGAAATTCAACCGAGTCATCCCAAATGAGCTGAATGAGTTATGTCCTTGTGGGTTGAGTTCTGTTAGCCGAAGCTTTAAATAATAAAATCGCGGTTGATGTGTCTGGCCAAAATTATCTCTTGGGGGAGGGAATTACGAGTACGTCATGCCCATCATTATTTGCGGCGGTGCAAAAACAGTTGACATCGTGGTGTTTAAAGTGATGAACCTGCCATTGCAATCGGCGGGACGTGTCCTCCACACATAGCGTCTTTATAATTTAAGAACAACTTTTACCGCAATAAATCCAGATGACTTATTCACCTAGTGAAGTCGCATGGAACATAAGGTAGAGTCATTACAGGCTGAGAGCAGACTTTTCCATTTATCTGTGCTGTCAAAATACCCCGGTCACCCCTGCAGTCCTGCTGGGTGACCGTAACCTGATGCCCATAACCTTGCCAATTGCCTGCACCAAATTCAAACTGCATCTACTGTATGATGTGATAACTTAAAGCATTCCTTTTGCCTTGTAGTCATCTGCCCTTTGAAGCTTAATTTAACACATCTTTATATACGTTAAGGTATATAGTTAAGACATTGTTCCATACTGTAATAATTTCATCTTCTTGATCATGACGCTATGCAGGTATTTGACTGTTTTAGCGGATCCCGAAAAACCATACCTGGTATTTTTCCTCAGAAAGAACAGAATTAACGTATGCTGTCTTGTTTTTCTTTGGGGGGTGGATGGTTGGGTGGGTAGTTGGGTTAGGGTTAATTACAGGATTCTTTGGCTCGGTTGAGATACGATCAGTTCTGGGTTAAATTTAGCTTAGCAGTCAGGGCCAGAGTTAGGTTTAGAGTTAGTACAATTCGAAGTGACTGAAGTACCACCGTGCAGTGTTCCATAATTTCACAGGCTCGTTTTAACACCTTTCACATTGTGACATACGGCTAAAGTTGCACTGTACTCACTTGACTTTTTGACCTACATAATCACTTTATCTTTTCCACCAATTTCCCTGCTTCCCATGCGACTGACAAATGTGTGAACTTGATGAGGTAAGATGGTCCCTCGTGCAAAGTGAAAAATTCCTGTACACTGTGGACCATTAAGTGGTCCTTGTACTTAAGATAATCATTTGGAACGCAGACTGATTAAAATTGCACGTGTTATGCAAGTTGACCGACCACAAAACATGAGCAATATTCGCTCTTTCTGTATCTGACAAGTAGAACTGATGAGAGTTTTGACTGAGATGTCTTATTAAATGCAATTTTTTTCACTGCCGATTTAATGATGGTGATCCAAATTCAATTTGATGAGTGGGTGACTAACAATATACACATGTTATACATAAGTACAAATGTACCGGTAGTTTTCTTATTACACAGCGTAGCGAAGGCAGTATAGAGTGACTTTTTAGCAAGTTGATACTGAACGAAACTACCATCCTGCATGATAGGTACCATCAATTACAGGATTTTCTACCATCTTGGAAAAGGCCTTCTTGCGTCTGTATCGCATCCTGTGTGACAGAAAACTCAATTATGCAAGTCGACAAATTCATTATCTGCAACTGCAGGAAACAGGCATCCTCGAGACAGCGCGCAGATGTACGTGTAGATCACTTTCAGTGTGTTACACATTGACTTAGACGCTACATTTTTATCATTGTTGGAATATTTTTGTGTTTTGTCGATTGAACGGTCGAACTGACTTTTCCCTGTCGTCAACACTATATATCGGTTGAAAATGGCTTTCTAAATCCGCTTTGTTTCCTGTTTTGAAATCTAACCCAACAATATTTTCACTCTTGTGATCAATTTTCGGTCCTGAATCAAGTTTGTCTCTAGACATTAATTTAAAATGAAATCACAAACAGCATTGTGGCCATTATCTTCACGCTCACTAAGGCACAAGGTCGGGATATAACTTCAAGGAAGGGCTCCACGCATCTCTTGAAACTCAGCATACCTTTGCAAACTTCCAAGAGACGCTAACTGTAGTTCAACTATAGTAGTCAGTTGTAACCCCCAGTGTGCTTAAACCAGTATCAGGCAGCTTACTTGTCGGCATTTCAGCCTGACTGTGCTACTCATCGTGTGTCGTGGGAAGGGGTCATGGAGCAGGGCGGCTTATGTTTTCTTTTTTTCAAAGCCGAGTCATCTTCACACACTCCCATGTCCCGCCTTATGTTTTCCCTGAAGTAAATAATTATTTGTAGGTCAATGAAAAGATACATGTTTTTATAAGTAAACGAATGATATTTTTTTCATTAAATGTATTGGCAAAACATTTCATGTATTATTCGCGTAACAGGTTGACGCCAGGCTAAGATATGTACGATTTTGTGAGAAATAAGTCAACAAAAGGAGAAATTTTTGCCTGTAGTTTCAAGCCTTAATGCAATTTTCCTCGTTCATATTCACAGCTTCCTGTGTTGTGGAACACCTGTTTCAAAAAGTCTCGGTCCTGACAAAAAGTGGGGCAAATCAGCAGACAAATTGACCATTTGAGATTGTCAATTATGATGGTGTTTTTTGCATGTCGACGTGCCTAGAGGCAGTGGCTTATAGGTGGGATTTCCATGGCTGTGGTGGTGCTGTGTTCGTGCATGGTTTGTGTGTGAGAGTCTTATTTGGACAAACCCACGACCGACATAAGAGCGCTACTCTATCACTACTACCTCTCACCTGCGTCAGTGTTCAGTGCTTCGCCACTGCCAAAATAACGAGACTTTGCAACAAGTGTTGTCTTGCTGTGGATCTACATGTACATGTGCAGTTGAGTGAACACGTAGGGTCAATGCTTCACTACTCCCACGACGAACAGAGGCATGATTAAAGACACCAAGGCGAGGCCCAAAGTCATTATTTTCAGTTGAACGTTAATCTAGGAATAAAAAAAATGCCGGAAAGGGTCGATAATCACGCAAAGCCGTTTCTAGTTGCTATTGGGCTGAGCACAGACAGTGATTAGAGTTCGATTTGTACTTGTGAGCGCCTGACTAAGTTTATGTAGGCCTACATGTTCGATGCACACGTAGTGCATCCAGTAGTAGTCCTAGGTGGAAACCCTCTGCACTGCAAGTTGCAACCAGTTTCTTTGTTCAACCAAAAACTAATTAAAGGTAAATTTTGATTCTTCGAACTGTTTTAGCTCAAGTGATAGCTTGTAATGTCGAATGAAACTTTCGTGTGCTTGCCGGTTTGAATCCTGATTTGTTGGGTCAGGTGATTTATTTGTAATTTGTCTGCTTTGAAAACTTTTCACAAGGGAGTGCGACACTGCACAACCACACAATTAGCTGATGCCTGTGAAGTCAGACACCTTGTACATGTACTCTTTTAAAAAGGATTTGTCATTGGAAGCCGTGCATACATGAGTCCGATTGCAGGCACAAACTGAATCCATCTGGTAGTTAGGCCCTACTACGCACGTGCTGTGAGAAGCTAACTCCATCCATCACAATTATTTTGTAGATTTTAACGCCAGCTTCTTTTAAGAAAAAGTGCAAGTTTTACGTTTTGAGGGTGGATGCTTTTGCATTTTTGTTTCAATTTTTTTTTAATCGGGTACCGATAAGACTAAATATTCTTTTAAAACCCCAAAGGCGGATGTAAAACATCTTGCCAACTGGCGCTTCCCGAGCATTATACCTACATGTACCTTGCTGCGCTGCTTCACTATACTCTGAAAAACATGTACATGTATGTGAAAGAAATAAAATCCAGGAGCTATATGCTAGGCTTTATATTCCTAGTGATTTTTTCGCATTCTATTAACACCTGATCAGTAAAAAGCTTAACTTTACCTTCTGAAAGGAAAAGTTGGAATTTGTTAATACGGTTTCTGATGAAAAAACTGGAAAATTGAACCACATTGCCCTATATAATTTTCGCCGGATGCGTCCGGGTACTCGTCACAGCCCTATCTATACTGTACACATGCTTCGGAGTGTAAGGGTTCTTTTGTTTTTCATTGGCATCTTTGTTATTGTAAGTTTTCACGTGACAGCACACATTTTGTTTGGTGACCATTGCCCAAATTGCTAGTCGAAATATATGCCGATTCTGGTTCGATTTAAATGATCTACTTCCCTTACCGCAAGGGTCTGGCAGGTTCCAATTTTTTGGTGGCACAGGCTTCTGCTCTGGTAAGCAACACGTGTGCTTTCCATCATCGGATATTATGCATAATCTGTACTCAGCTGCAGCTGTTTATTTGGAAAGGGCAAAGACAGTGTCATGGAAGATGAGATATAGGGCCTTTGTCGAGCCATGTATAGTTTAATGCGGTGTTTGAATTTTGTGTTGTCTTTTTTTTGTTGGTAACGTCTGCTCCATGTAAAGGTCCTTTTATCAAACTCTACTCTTTACGTAACCTCTCAAATGCCTAGTATATGTATGTGAAGCTTTTTCATCAGTTTACATGAGGTTTGCAGTTCACAGGCAAGAAATTCAATTTTAATTCGGATATTGTTAATACATGCCCTGTGGGTGTGTCGCGAAATCCCATCTGTCAAGTCGACCCCACCCGGAGATGCCCACACATTTTAAGTAGATAACTGCTGCCATTAAATGCTCCTAAGGGAGTTATACCTGTAGCCCTTAAAGTCCTATACAGAAAACTTGATATAGCTAGGCAACTAAACGTGAACACATTTTCTCTTTACTATTACGATTAGCTTTTACCAGACTCCTTTTGCTGAAAAACTTTCCTACAATATGGGTCAAAATGCAAGCTTGGTTCTAGTCTGTTGAGGGGGGGGGGAGAGACCCTTCGCACATGACGTCACATTATAACTTCCGCTACTGCTCTCTCATTTATGCATTTTTCTGTGAATAGACAGTAGTTGGGGGAACTAAAGCTCCTTGCGTCCCCGTAGAACCACTTCTCGGTCAAATACCCTCAATATTCACATAAACTTGTTTTAAAAATGGAAATATAGGGCATATATATGTCATAACTATTTTTGATTGAAGGGTTTGTCATGTAATGTTTTCTTTTAAGGTATTCATGATTGAAAATGAAGAAAGCATCTGGAAGATCTTTGCTTGTTATTTGTAGATTGCTAAAGATGGAATAGTCACAGGGAGAGTCAGTTGCCGAGACATCAAAAAGGACTGTATAGAGCCGCAGTGTCCAACTGGTGTTGAACCCGTCCTTCTCGATGGAGAGTGTTGCAAGGCATGTCCACAAAGTAAGTCCTAAGTTAACGAGAACATGGGTTTGCCATTTTGTAACAGGGAAACGGATAAATACTTCCAACTACAAAGGTTTTTCTAATTAGTCCAATGTAACGAGTTTCAAATATGTAGCTCGCAGTCTGTAGTTTCCACTGTGAAGCTCTTTTAACTTGTGTTTAAGGTTACGAAGAGTAAATTGTGCATTTAAAAACACGAACACAACCAAACATGCAAACGAGTTAAATTTTCACTCTGTTAAGGAGTCATTATAAAGGACCACTCGATATGACTCCTCTTTTTAGTGATATTCACTCCTTTGGAGTGATTGTCACTCTTGAGCCTTTGGAGAGCAGCCAGTTTTGCAAGACAGAAAATGCTCTTATGGTGTTTGAAAGATATGTCACTGAAATGCTTTTTTTTAATCCCTTTATCTAACCGACTTTTGATTTTCAGTTAATGTTACTTTATTTAAACTAAACCACCTATTAACGCATAATGCAACCTCCTTGCGCACAAGTGGTTTCTTCAAGCGTAGTCTGGAGATGTAAAAATAGCGCCACGCGTGCTACCAATAATAGTAGCTGAATTGTTTTTCGGATAACAGTGTGACTCCAGGTTTGACCGGTACATGATTGTGTTGAGCCTTCACTAGTTACTGACTCTGCCGGCTGTGTGCATCATTTACGGGGCTTCCCTGTGCGTTGCAAATAGGCACGTGCAGCGACTGGTATGCCAGCTGCAGAGAGCCGTGTGTGTGCTCGTCATTGCCAGTTCCTGTCATCGGTCAACTTGCGCAGGAGGGCGAATGCTTACTTGTGAAATATGCCACAAATGCTTCAAAGTTATACCTGTCATTGCTCAAATAGTCAATATATGTATGCAAAGTTCGGATTAATAAGGGAAGTGGTATGTTTACACCATGCTACATATGTGTCTTGTGGAAATCTGGCTAACGTGCATTTTTCACATATAGTTCTTTGCGTGAGGCCGAGAATGTGATCTTGAAAAATTGGCGCATATTTTAGATACGAAAGGAATCTGTCTGTACTGTGTGGGCATTTCTGGGTAAAGTTTAAGATTATATCCCAACATCTTCTGAAACTACAGTTGCATTACAAAGATGGAACATCATTTGACACAGGGTTACGTGAAGTTGCGAGTTTTAACTGACATTGTTGTGTAACCATAACATGTGAAAGTCAGTTGCAGAAGGTGGGTTTGTCCAACTACACAGATTCCCTCAAAACATGACCCATGTCGTACTTTAACCAAATGGGTACAATCGAAATTCTGTACAATAACCAATTTTGTTTGTGTTCGGACAGTTTTTAATGATCAGAGTCACGAGTAAATGCACAGATAAATAAAAACAAATCCCGTATAATACGGGAACTTTATCAGCCAACGAATTCCTGTAATCATATACTTACAGACGCCTTGATAACAGTTTTTACAAACAGATCACTCTACCCCCCAAATTTTACTGGTACTTTGTGTGTCCTGCGAAATTTGTGGGAATTTACCTGGCGACTATGGGCGTTGAGGAATATGAGGATTCACATGAATAAAGTGAGGAACAAAATGTCTCATAGAAGTTTAACACCTGTTCTTTGTATACGTACACCGTAATATTTAACCCTAACAGTCCCAAATCCTCCAATTTCAATACGATTTTACACTAAGCACTCTGTGACTATACGAGAACACAATTTCATGCGTGTAGTGGATTCTCATGGCTTCTCTTGACAGATGAGAGAGGAAGCAGCAGAACGGAAGAAGTCAATAAGTTAAGAGATCGCCCAACAGACATCTCAGATGATCTGATTGATACCACCTCGAGAGGAGAAGGTTTCATATTCCCGTTTTTTGTGTCTTTTAGTCATGCTTTTGAATTCTGTGCGCAGCAGTAGTAACGTACATACGTGTGTTTACACATAGTAGCACAAGCGAGGGTAAAATAATTGACAATAGGTTTTGTTTTATTGGAAGTTTTTGTCAAGTTTGGAACATTTGGGAATGTTGAATGTCGTTTTTTGTTTGCCATCAAATTAATTTTCTTCTGGTTACATCACAATTCTACATCCTGCTTTTATCCAGTGGCATTACTAGGACCAAATGTCCGGGTGGCACCCAGGGGTGCACATGCTTTTTCGAGGGGCCACCACCAGAAGCTGCCGCTCCATTTTATTTACAATGTGTATCTATTCATCCAACAGCGCATTCAGCGTCAATTACAGGATGAAGTGATAATTAAGAAGACAATGAAGAAGTGTTCAGTTTTAGAGGTGGGAGGAAAACCCAGAATGAATATTCAAGGAAAACCCAAGGAGTCAGACAGGGACTGAAAAGCCAATCCACATGCTGACCTAGGTGGGATTTGAACCTGAGTCGCAGAGGTGGAAGGAGAGGAAAGAGCCACTATAGTGTCTCTTTCCTCTCCTCGTGTATACACCAACCTGACTTCCCCTACACCAACCTGACTCCCGGAGATTATTCACAGATTTCAATTGGGGGGAGGGGCACCTGTAGGGGCACAGGCATCTGCTTAGGAGGGGTGCACATGCCCCCACCCGCATCCGTTCCCGTAGTTAAGCCTCTGCTTTTATCCTATTTATACTATTTATCTTGTAAATGGATTATTATACTTAATATGGTCTCTGGTTTTGTTTTTGTAGTTTATGTTTCCATGTTAACTGGCACTTTGATTGATGTTAAAACCAACGCTGTTGCTCGTGCATCATTCTCGTTACTTGATGGAACGCTGTATTACTCCATACAGTACAGGAGGTGGGTAGATCAAACTAATGGTGTGAAAAATTTAATATTTCGCCTGTTACGCGGCACATAAAACAATGCAAATTGTGTGATCTATTTACACTCTAGAATGTACCCAAATATTCTCATGCCCTCGTACAATTATGTCGTAATTGCTTCTTTCACAGAATGGATCGTCCCATCAGAGTAACCTTTACTGATGCCTTGAATTCTACAGTGCACTACATTGACCTCGTTGATACCGTTGACATGGTAAGGTTGTGACATTAGATTAATCCCTCGTCGATGTGGACGTCGCCAGGGGGGGGGGCAAGTGGGTGCTAACCCCACCCTGGAGAAGAAAAAGGGAAAAGTATGATAAAGGGAAGGAAAGAAAGAAAAAAGTGAAAGAAATAAAAACAAAGAGAAAAAGGAATGAAATTTGCCAATTTGATTGACCCCTTTCTCCGTTAAATGTTTTTCACTTTGCTGATGATGAGTACTTTGCTCCCTCCGGAAACATCCCAATGACGCCCATGCTCATCGGATTCGTTGCAGATGTTACGTTTTTAAAATTAAAAAGTCGGATGTCAACAGTCAATAGGCCCACTGAAATAAACGAATGCGTGTCTTCATCTTTACACGACTAATGACGATACTGACAAGACATACATGCATGTGCAGCCATGCGAAAACATCCTACTCCTTCCTATAACAAACCATTTTCCATCATTTTTGTCTGCGCCTTGGTAATCTTTTCAACAAGGTACTTGTTTTCTGTGTTTTTTTTAAATGAAGTCCTGCCGAATTGTCAAGTTATCCTATTTCCTTGTTAGGTTTGTGGCCAATGGCAACACGTCCCTGCAACGTACGTTCAGCATTTACAGAGTAAACTGCTGTTTGTGACATTGTCAACTACGTCTCACGAAGAAGGTGAGGTCCGCGGTCGGATCATGCCTCATCGTGCATTAACGGATGGTAAGTATAAATATAGACATGCAGTTCTGCAGAATATTTTCTGTTATTAAAAATTGTTTGACGCTGATAAAGTGATTGACAAACATGCTAGTAGAATATTTAAAACGTACATATATTGTTCTGTTGTTTCCCAGAAAGCTTTAGTGTACTCTTGACACGTAGAGACAAAGGAAGTGGACGAAGTCGAAAGAGCAATGATCGTCTTGGATCTGGGGCTATTATAATGATTGCTGTAACTGGCAACGGGGATCAACTCAATTTTGCTGCACTCATTGACGGAGTAACTGAAAACACAGAACGTACGCTTGAGACCAGATTTACATTACAGCTGAAGAAAGGCAGAGATGTCATTGCTGAGATACAAAAGACTGTACTGCCAGACGTAAGATAACTTTTTATTAATGTGACCAGTATCATTGCTCAAACTCACCTCTGTTATATTGCCATACCATCGGTAAACGCAGCCATTGTATGCAGAAAGTTCTCCCTTGGTTGGAAACAGGTTTTGCCTCACAATCCACTCCTGTTCCGTTAGGGTTGAAGAAGGAGGTATTTGTTCCAGAATTTAGTTGGGGTATTAATTGTTTGGTGTCTTGATTAATGAATGAGGTTATACATGTAGTTTGACTGTCATCTTTGGATGCAAAGTGCGACGTACCAGGAGAGGGGTCTATTGTCAACCTGTGACAAAGCAATGACGTCTAAATTTCTTTACATATTATACGTTTAAATTTCTGTAGGATTTAGATTTAGCTGATGTGTGGGACCAGTTTACATCAAAAATGCAGAAGAATTTAGCGAGGGGTCTCTTATCTGTAAGCATCACGATAGAAGGACAAGAGGGGGAGTTGGCTGGACCCATTACACCCATGCAAACATGCAGTAGTAAGTCACGTTTATTGATCAAATTTTCCATTTGGCACCTCTTGATGTTATCAACTATATCTTAAATTAGTTCTCTTAGGTTTGAATGCTGAAGTCACCGTTATTGTTTCTGTCGTGTCAGCTATGCATGCAGTTTTATCTGGCAGCCAAGCTCTGGACAGACCTAAAGCCACAGGAGCTAGCGGTTCAGCAATCGTCAGTATTGATGACAAAGGAAAGATAAGCTATCAGGTAAAACTCCAATAGTAACTTGTGATTAAAAATATCTACATTTTGAATGTTTCATACTAATGAAAACAATTCATGAGGTTTGAGTAAGCGTTCGAAATAAATGCTCATACCCCCAGATTCTTATTACGGGATTGAGGACAAACGTTGTTGGCTTGACAATAGAGGGTAAACCAAAAAACAGGCGGAAACGGAGGATTGTGGCAGACATACTGAAAGACTACAGAAATGGCCAGGTAAGCAGTTCATATACACGTAGTTTACTGGTATCAAGTCATCTACTGCATATGTATAGTGACTGCTTTTAACACGGTGAGTCTTGTGATTGGTGACTGCATGCACAATTCCCACACATCTTGCCCTTTCTGTTCTCGTCAGGTACATTCACCGCTTCATTCGAATTTCTCACTTTTATGAAAACATCAGCTAGTGCATTATTTGCAAACATATACTAGGCTAATTCGTTTCATGGAAGGAAGATATGTACTTTTTGAAAATTTTATTTCGATTTTTTGTATGTAGTGGGTGCACATACAGTTTCATTCTAAAAGACTAAATAGAAGGGATTTTATTGCATGTGGGTCTGAATTCAACGACAGCACCGATAATATTTTGTGTATGCAGGCTGTTGGACGTTACAGTAAAGCTAAGGCACGTGAAATCCACCAACTGTTACATGGCGGACTGTATATCAACGTAGCAACAGAGGCTTACGAGACGTCAGAGCTTCGTGGAAAAATCACCACCCTACCCTATTCCTCAAGCCTCGCTAACTACAAAGGTTAAACAATCTTGCCTTATTCATTAAGATTCGGATGAAATATAACGAAATTAGAGATCGGTCTCAGAAAATTGAAACAGAAATTTGTTTGGAAGACACCTTCGCCCTTCTCTACTTTTTGCCAAATTTTTTTTGTGAAATGAGCCCAGCATACTCGTACTCAAAGAAGAATATTAACGTCACTTTGTACCATCGATTTAATTCATATTTTATAAGGGTATGCCAGATATTGCTGAGAGATTACACAATCGCCAAGGCAAGAATATAATGCACGAAAAAAGAAGCCCATCGGAAAATATCGACCCCGTTATAAATCGATATTTTAAAGGCTAGTGGTTCAGGATAAAAATGGGGATTGAAACGTTATGATAATGCATCAAGGTCTATGATAAATTTGAATTTGAAATGTATCTGTGTATGTATGTATCTATGGAAATGTATTACCGTAGGTACATACATCAAAAATAGGTTGTCAGGTCTCACATTTGCGTAAAAACGCAACGGTAATACGTTTCTGCACATCATACAGTGGGAGTTCATAATACAGTAGTTAGCTGTGAAAGGACATTGACAATGAGCAGTTTTTAGACTAGAGGTTTTTGAAGACGGCGTCTTTTTTCTTTTTCTTTTAAATAAAAAACAACCCCTTTCCCCTGTTCTTCACCTTTGTTTATGTTCCAAAGCAAATTTGAACTTTATTTTTAATAACTAGTCTCGTCATTCACGTCTGTGAATGTAGGACTAGTTGTTACACGAATGTAGGTGTTTATTTTATAACCTTTACAGGGATGCCAGTCCAAATGTCCGGAAGCATTATATCTCCGCCACAGTTAACTGGTGCCGGAGGTCACGCCTTTATGGTCCTTGACTCCAGGTGTGCATTGCATTACGAAGTGTCCGTAGTAGGAATCAATGACGAGGAATCCACAGCGTCAGATGGCAGCGTCGATCACGTTTTTGCTGAGATTGGAGAAATTGAAGGAGACAGCTTTGTCGTCACACACGTATTAAATGAGGTCCACAATAACCTGGTAATTATGTATTAGAATTATTTTTGCACACAAGGCTTCAGACGTTTAACACCTTTCTGTACTTTCTTACAAATGGTCAAATTGAAAATGTGTGAGGCATGTTAATTAAAAAAGTACATTGAGAGGTCCAGTCCGTCATTGTCATTAATGCATTATGCTCTTTTGAGGCATCAAAGTGCTCAATAACTTAAGAAGGGTGTTTTACAACTAACCGTTGAAGTTTGAGCCCAGTGAATGCTGTATATTCCGAGAAAAACAGTTTTCAAGGATTCAATTTTCAATCAAAGTTTGCAAAGTCATGTTTTGAATGGGAAACTTTGAGACACTGGTGGCAGTAGACATATCAGTCCTTTTGTCTGTGAAAAACATAGACCGTCATTCTCGCGCGTGTAACCGTGATTGTGAAAAGTTACCTGTTTCGCAGATACGAAATGTTCATGTAGTTTTGAATGCGATCTGGCGGTTTATACGTTTATATGTCTGTGGTCAAAAGGACCGGTTTGTTTGCCGCCACCAAGTGTCTCAAACTTTTCCATCGTGCCTAAATCCAGCTAGTCTGGTTCCCTGCCCAAAGATTCCCTGACGACTCTTGATAAAAAAATCTTAGGTCAGGCATCACCCACGGATATAAATAGATGTGACGCAAGGGTCCGGGGTCACAAGTTGAGAGCCCGGGTGTTTTCGATATCATTACACTGTTGCACCCTGTTTGTGTGTGCATTTGCCAGTCGTCGTCAGGTCCTGATTCTTCCTAGATTCTTCTCCTGGGATATTACTGAGGAGACCTTCGATTTCAGTGTAAAGTCAAATATTGCAAGATCAACAGCTGCCATTAGGATACGGGAGTTTACGTTCAACAGTCTTGGTCACGTGGACATTGGATGATACCGAACCCTTGATTCGTAGAGTAGTCAGAATCATGAGCAGTATGACAGTTTTTCACTTTGTATTTCCAAGACGGCCCCTGTAATAACTTTTATTGTTTTCATGTCTGAAGATTTTAAATAAATAAATAATAAACACAATTGAGCAGTATTTAAAATGCTGGTAACCAATTATAAAGGACCACTGTATTTGGGGGAATCGGGAAATCAAAGTGTTCTAGACAAGGATTCAAAATGGATTCTACTATATTCTTTTTATTGTAGGCAGGTGGAGTATTGTACGATGTTCCACCTTCCCTTCTGGAGTCGATGGATAATGGCAATGCCTTTATTCAAGTCAGCTCCAAGAATTATAGGGATGGAGAAATTCGGGGATTGGTAAGCTGGCTCTAATTTTACATTTATATTCTCGAAATTCTTCATCGGCCCAGTCATCAATACTGATGTAAACTGCATCACACCTTCATACCTTACGATCTACCAAGCCCTACTCTTAAATAAGCTGTTATTATTTATTATTATTATTAATGACCCCAAGGATTATATTTACAAATAGGTCATTTGGGAGACATTTTGTGATAAATTTTTCAGCATTAGGTAAACATTGGCTTTCAGGGACACATTTCAGTGTCTCCCTATTTTCAAACTACCAGAAGGAGTCCGAATTTTACCGTCCATATTTTGAGAGATGATAGTTTAGGGCCTCAAATGAAAACATACAAAGTTTGGTTCTGATCAGACTAGGGAATATTGAATTATGGGACAGTAAAGTTGGCAAAATTTTGTGCACGTTCTTATGAGAATGTCTCCTAATGACCCATTAGCGGTAATTATTATTATTATTAATGACACCAAGGATTCCTCAAAAGTGCCCGAGGCACCGTATCTCATAGGCCTGAAAAACCTGTAGAGACATTGAGAACCAGTTACAGTTACAGTGGTGGGTGGAAAACCTGAGAGGAATATTCTGGGTAAAACCCATGGAATCAGGGACTGAAACCCAATCCACATATCGACCGGGTCGGGATTCGAACCTGGACTGCAGAGGTGAAAGGCAAGGAAAGAACCACTAGGCCAACCTGACTCCCCAATGAAATACTGTTTTATGATTTAATAACAGGTGGTGCTACCCAACACATGCTACAGCTCATCATCTTCTGGGTCCCAACATACCAGTGGCCCAACCCTCATAGATGATGCTTCGCATGGTGCCAGTGTTGAGGCACTCCCCAATTCCTGCTTCTTTGAATCACGCTACCGGATTCCCGATTCAAGTTGGTCCCCAGATTATGACCCTGTTTGCACTACCTGCATATGTAAGGTAGAATTGCTCATATTAATGCATGTCAGGATTGAAATAAATTTTTGTAAATACAGGTATAAGCGTCAGAGTTGAATTAATCTTAACTTGCAAATATAAGTAGACAATCTGAAAAATAGGAAAACTTTTTTTTTGCCCCTGGCTTTTCCAAGTTATCTTGATTACTGCTATTTAACAAACCCGCAGTAAAATTTTGAAATGATTAAATGTTAGGTTGATATGATTTGTAATAATTTGAAGATCTATACTAAACCTCGACAATAAACAAAACCATATACTGAATCACCAATTCTGCATTTCTAATTGTATTTGAATTTTCACAACTGTGAAAATGCACAATTATATTAATTTGGAGAATCCGTGGGTGTTATTCGGATAATTAGCCAATCACTGCCGTGTATTATCGTCGTAAGAGAAAATTTAAACCCTTACCAGTTTTCTTGTCTTTTATTTTACAGAGAAGCGTGGTGATATGCGACCCTGTGGTTTGTCCTCAACTTGCATGCACCAATCCCGTGAAGGTGCCTGGAGAATGCTGCCCAATATGTCCGATAGGTAATCGTTGGGTCGTGACTTGATTAATTCAATTTGGCAGTAATTCTGATGACACTATAATCAGCGATTACCTGTCGAGTTATTTCAAATTTTGACAAGGCTGGAGTTATTATGTTTTTATTTCATCTACCAAGGACCCAGTGGTAGGCCATGTACTCTGAAAGCTGAATTGTTTATTTTCCCATCTGGAACAGGAATAGCCAAACCTTGTGCCAGTTTCATCAGGATTCGTTTTCCTTGACCAAACAGTGGTCCTGATTTGAGAAATTATAACGACCTTCTCTAATGTCTTCATTCTTTTTCTGCAGAGGAGGGTAGTCTGGAAACTGAGACCTGTTTCTTTGAAGGAGATAAGAAATATCATAGTGTTGGTTCACAGTGGCATCCATTTGTACCACCGTTTGGTTACATCCAGTGTGCTATATGCACTTGCCGTGTGAGTGTGCAGTATTCTTATTCTTACATGTTGCATGTCTCTTTAGTCGGCAAGAGGGCAAAATGGACACTTCTTAAGAACTTGACAACCTATTAGCCATCCAGGTTTCATACCTTCTACATTTTGTATGTATAAAGATTTTGTAAATGCTTTGTTTAACAAACTGTTTATATCGATACAGCATGCGGCAACATTTTACGATTCTGCTTTGTTCACACAGTCAGCAGGTGAATATGATTGTCAGAGGGTAGAGTGCCCTAAACTAGACTGCGAGAGACCAGTCAGGATGAACCCAACAGATTGCTGTCAGACTTGCCCTGGTAAGTTTTGGTCTGGCCTTTCACCTATGCAGTTATAAGCTAATAACAATACAAAGTCAACGTTGTTGGAAATATTTAGTACTAAATAGCTTGATGTTTCAAATCGTAGTTTTTCTGTGTGCAGGCCTGTCGAATTTCTTAACTGTTTTAAAAAAGGATTGTTTCAAAAAAATGAATAAAAAGTCAGTTCATCAGCTCAGATAAACAGACATCTATAGCAACATGATAGTAGCCACCTGATTGTACGTTTCTACGTTGTGAAATGTGGAAAATTTATATGTAAACAGAAGAGTCATCTACGACTCCCGAACCTGTGGAGAGTGATGTCATACAAGCTGATGAAGTGGAGCGAGGTGAACCTTTAATTATTATTTCCATCCGTGTCTAGCACTTGGCTGAAATTGCCGTATTTTATTTGCAATATGACAAAAGGATCACATTCAATTAGTATTACTTTTACCGGTTGGTTTAATTTCCTGAAAACTTTATGTATTCCGCGCATGCCCTGAATTTTTAAGTTAACAGATAAAATGCACATGGACTAATATCCTCAGAAATCATCTCATAGCTAAGAGCAACCAATCGTTGTACATGTATATAAAATATCATAAAAAAGAATTTTTTTAGATTACTGAATGAGTCTTGGGAACATCTTCGCTGCTTTCTCTGCTGACTTTTGGCAACGAGCCGAATGCACGCTACTCCATTTGTGCTTTTTGGTTGATTAATTTTGTGTCTGTGCTTAGACTGTCATCCATGTAATTCTGCACATTAGAATGCATATTCCATTCATCCCGTAGCAATGAATTGTTTTCTTTAGTTGTTTCTTTTATGTTGCTTTCAGCTTTTCTTTATTGCACTGCCGCTATTGTTTTGCCACAGGGTGTTCATTTCATGGAGATTTCTACAGGAATGATGAAGAATGGCATCCACAAATACCTCCCTTTGGAACTTCCTTCTGCGTCAAATGCAGATGCAAAGTGAGCTCTTATAAATGATGTCATATAAAATGAATAAAAATTGCGGTTTTTATGAGATTGTAAATTGAGAGGAAATCGTAGTTTTTAAAACAGAACAGCCATAATACGACCTGAAGTAAATCTTACAGTCAGGCTTTGGCTTATAGGAGCAATAATTTTGCGTTATATAAACTGTCAGGCAGAAGAAGCAGCATCAAGTTGGTAGCGTCTCATAAATCATTGCACTTATTCCTGATGTATGTTTCTTTTATTGTAACATTTTGAAGTTCGTGTTGTTCTTCGGTCAGTTGTGAAACTTGCTTTTCTACAGATATCTCCAAAAGTAAATTAAAAGCTAGCACGAGATCTGGCATTTTGCATGACCAACGAAATGCTTTTACCAGGGTTTTAATAGAGTATGTTGACAAGCAATACAAGATTTTCTTTTCTTCTCTACAGAACGGCTCAACAAAATGCAAAAAGAAGAATTGTCCCAAATTATCATGCGAAGAAACAATGGAGATCAAAGGTGAATGCTGTCCTGTGTGCACAGGTAATACTTAAAATGAGCAACGGAACGTTTTCTTCAGAATCCCTCACGGCAACTTAGTTGGAGTATCATGAAAATTTGTTATGTCTTTACTTTATTCCCTTTAGATGGATCCAGTGGATTATTAGCAACACTTTTTCCTTCGATGTCAACAAGGCTGCCTTCGCTGATTGAAAACAGACGGAAGGATAGGCGGAAGCACTAACGGTGAACCACCAGGCGTGTACATATCTTAGCTATACCAAATAATATTAATTGTTGTGATCAAAGCCCTGATTTTTAGTTCATAACTTCCAACTGTACTAACAAAAAATATGCTTCTTACGCTTGCACTCTTTATTGAAACAAATAAGATTATAATGTATCTGTTCTTCACTGAAAACAAAACAGTTCAAACATTTAAGTACCTGTTGCTTAGCTCCTAATGCTACTTGAATGTGAATGGTCCGACTGGAATTGAAGAACAACTGTTGAAATTAACTTTCAAGTCTTTGGTGTCTGACATGCGTAAAATTCGTTATTTAAACCTATACATATGCGCAATGAGATGTAGATTCAGGAAATCGGATACTAGTCAAGGTAAACTAATTGACAAAGGTATGGAAACAAATACTAGAAACAGTTTCGGGCCTTTTGAACGAACAGAGTAGGTGACCATTTGCCCAGTCCACGCAATCAAATGTAAATCGACAAACTGTGTTGTAATTTTAAGGGCACTTACGTCAAAGGAGGTCGGTGCTGTAAACCACAATCACATTGACTTTTTTGATAGCAAACACCCAAGAGGTAAAAACAAATACTATAACCTTCCCCACCGAGTAAGAAATATAAATATAAACGACCTAAATAATCTTCATTCATTTTGTATATTAACTTTGTGGAGAATTGTTCGGTCATTACTGTTTCAACTGTGTTTGTGTAATTTTGAGTAAATGTGACCAAAAAATGTGTATATACTAAATTATTCTTAAACCCCCCCCCCTTTGATTTGTTGGGGAAGCGGATGAATATAAGCTTAATTTTAATGCCTTCTTTCGTGAGGTTGTAAAGAAATCTGCATTTGCCCAATGGTAGACTTTAAAGAAATGGAACAGTGGGGGGATTTATGAGGATTGGTTTATCACTGCTGGATGTTCTTGTGGTCTTAACTTTAGCAACGCCTCAAATGTTATTTCTTTAACATGTACAAGCGCTTTATTTTTTGAGAATGGGGCGAGCATGGTGTCGAATTAAGCCCCCAACGAAGCTTGTTAATATGGTTGTATTGGGCATGAAAATATAGGTCTTTGTTTGATTTGAGGGCATTGTACATATAAAGTGAGGCTTATTGTATATAATTATTGCGCTTTTTAAGTATTAAGAGATAAAAATTTAACCAAAATGTAAGTTAACTTTAAAGAATATTTCTGTGTTCTATATTTTATTGTAAAATAATGTTTCATTGGCAAAACCTAAATATATAGTGTATTTACATAAAAGTATATGAATCGTTTATTTTTGGGTTGTTTTTACATCTTGAGCCCCTAAGTGTTTGTCGTAAAGATGAAAGAGGTATAAGTTGACATGTACTGTGTTGGTACATAGTTCTTTTCTTGGAGGAAAGTGGTGTTGAAATATCTTCAGAAACTTGTTTATTCTGTATTCACCTGTTTCACTATGTCAACAATAAGGCCTTGATATTTACTTAAATGGTGGAGCCTCTACAATCAAATATATGTATTGTCTAAAAATACCTTCTTGACCTTGTATCAATAAATACAGTAAAACAGGAAAGTGTCAACTCATTGTGATGTACTGCTTTTGTGTGTTTTCTGGAAGCACTGCACAAAGACTCGATTCGCTGGGTTTCTTCAAATAACTCAGCACGTTGGGTTAGCACTCATCTACACACGCCTGCTGGTTTAAAACGTACATGTATAGGTTTTCCCGGCTATTTTAAAACACGATTCATTCAGGTTTTGGCACCTTTCATTCATTTTAACTGTTATTCAATTGATTTCAAACTACGAGCAAAATATCGCCGAGGGGTGCTCTGTTTCATTCAGAAAATAAATTCACGTTTTCGTTTGTCCAATTTCGAAGGCAAAAAGGTCGCGCATAAAATGATTTTAAACAGTTTTGTTCTCTCTTTGTGACTTTTAGATATTTTGTTTCGAATTACTTTTCTTTAAAACATGCTACGCCCATTTTAGAGGTACACAATAATAATACAGGTAATCAAAGTTCTTTGAGAATTAGAAATCACCCTTTTTCAGTCTGACATTCTTTTCAATCCCCCCCCTCCTTCGTGATTTTGCAGGATTGGCTGATTTGGGGTATAAAATTTACAGCAGCTTTAATTCTACAGAGTTGTCTCACGTTTGAGTTCACTGCTTTGAGAAAAATCGAGAAGAACACGACGGCCTTTTGAACGGTCAGAGTGAAGATCTCATTTTATTAGACTTAAAGTTTAGTACCAAATACACCACCAATCCCACAGACTATTCAGACAACAATATCCAACATCCAAATGCAATTATTGTGCATAAATAGCTTTTTTTCTTCTGGGGCTTAATATGAATCCTAACATATGTATGCTTGACACTACAATGGACCAACTTGAAAATGTTGATTTCATTTTACGATAAACCTATTTTTACAAAACTAATACGAAAATAAGACTTTGCACTGTGACATCACTATTATGTTTTACAGAAATCAATAAAAATAAACTTGATTACTATCAATTTCAGGGCTTTGTACCCTTACCCAACGTATGGTTGTGCTCAAAGTTACTCATACCCTTTGGAAAATAACATACTTTTCTAATTTCTTCATTTGAAACAGCTATTATGTTGGTACTTCCACGATATCTTTTGCCTTGCAATACGCATGTGCATTGGCTAAACTTCATTTAGATACGGCCCTGAATTCTTTTTTGCTCCTGGTCAGAATTATTCATACCCCAGTTTTACATAGTCCAAAGTCTCTTCTTAAAAGTCAACAGCGTGACCTTTCTTATTAAACTGCCTCAAGACGGTTCCTATAAGTTTGCCCATTCTTCCTTCCTTCTTTGCCCAGCCTCCAGCTGGGTCAGGTAGGACGCTCTCCTTGCCACCATTCTGGCCTTCAGCTCTCTCCACAAATTCTCTGTTGGATTTAGGTCAGGACTTTGACTTGGCCATTCCATTACATGGACGCCATTGTCCTTGAACCACTGCTTTATTACCTTGGCGGTGTGCTTGGGGTCATTGTCCTGCTGGTACCCTACGTTCAATCAGGTCGAAGCTGGAGTTTCTCAGTAGACGCTTTCACTTTGTCATCCAGGATCTTGATATGATCCTCCTTTTTTGTGATGCCCTGTATCTAAATGAGGTTCCCGGTGCCACTAGTAGAGAAGCAACCCCATAGCATTATGTTGCCACCACCATGCTTGGTTGAGACTGTGTTCGTCGGCTTGTACGCTTCTCCTTGCTTCCTCTATATGTATATAGGCAATATCCATGTGGCCAAACAACTCCATCTTTGTCTCATCCGACCACTGGACCGATGACCAAAAAGGTAGGATCTAGGTTCAGATGTGCTCTAGCAAATGCCAGACGAGTCTTCTTATGTTTCTTCCTGAGTAGTGGTGTCTTCCTGGGCCTGCGTCCGTGGAGACCTCCTTTGTGCGATACTGGCTGGATTGTTGCCCCTGACACCTTCGTCCCTGCCTTGTCAAGGGTATCAATTAGGGCCTTGGTTGTGATCCGTGGGTTGTTGTTGGCCTCCCGGCACATTTTTCTGGCGAGTCTAGGACATTTTTTGCATTTCCTCCCACGCCCATTGAAGTTTTTCACTATATTGAACCTCTTATGCTTCCTGATGATACTCTGAACTGTTTTAACAGGATCTCATATTGCATGGAAATTGCCTTGTAGCCTCTGCCTTCTTTATGGGCATTCACGATATACTGGTGTATATCCTCACTGAGTTCCTTCTTCTTGGCCATGGTGACGAGTAACTCAGAATGATCTTAAAACTTTTCTTCTTTATATACTATTTGGGGGAGATGGCATTTCGTGAGAATTTGGAACACAAAGTCTTCAAAAGAAGGTATTTATTCTATTGGAACATCTTGAAATAGCTTCATGCCAAAGATTCCGGCAGTCATAGAAAGTGAAAATAAGTGTGAATGAAAGGACTTTTGGGGGGGATTTTGTCTAGGTTGAATAATTTTGATCTGGAGCAGAAAAGAAACTCGGGCCGTAACTATATAGGCAAATGAAGTTCAGCCAACACACATGTGGCTTTGTGTATTGCAACAAACAGACAAAAGATATAGTGGAGGTACCAACATAATAGCAGTTTCAAATGAAGAATTTAGAAAAGTATGTTGTCAAAGGTTATTAATAATTTTGAGCACAACTTTACATAGATTTTTTAAGCACCGTATACTCAGTGCTAGACCGAGAGCTTGCGAAAAAAAATCACAGGCCCACTCGGGTGAGACTCGAACTCACAACCTCCTGCTTACTAGGTCCAGACGTCTTAATTACTCGACCACCGAGCTTGTCGGAGGCGGTTGGCTTGTCCTAATCAGGTGTAGCAGCGGGTACCGCAAACGATATGAGTGGAGTGTTTATAAATATATACGTCGGATAAGGGCAAAAAAAGTAATTAAAATTAACATCTCCTCGGCGCAAAGTACATCTTGAAAAAAAGAAAAAATAGTTACTATTACTTTTAGATTACTATTTAGAATTTCCATCAGAAGATTTGTTTTGAACCTTAACTGCAAAATAGAATCGTACCGCAATTTGCAAATAAATTACCAAGGCAATTTCGAGGTTATCTTTGTAAGCAAATAGGTTATTTGCATTTCCTTTTATCTCTAATTTTTCATTTCTTTCATTTTTTCTTTCATTTTCCCTTTTCATTTTTTCGGGGAGGGGCAAATGCCTCAAATGCTGTTCCTGTGACGCCCACGCTGCGTGTTCATACACCTAATAAATGGACTAAGGGGCCATTCAAGGTTTTAAATGTTCTTAAATTTCGATTTTTCCACATTGTTTGACCCACCTCAATTTCGATTTAAAAAAACGATTTTGCTCATTCGGTATAAATATTAGCATGCATTGTAGCTGCCATTTGGTTTGGTTTGTGTTTTTGTTTTATCTGTGGCTATTTTCCCATTAACTGCATACATTCAGCAACACGGGCATTTTCACTGTAGTGCGCCTCCAGGAGTTTGCAACGCGTTGGTCAATCAAAGTGCGCGAAATCTTTCATCCCAATGCGCGTTTCAAAGGTCGACAGATATTATGATGAATGTCCAACGCGCTGCAAACTCCTGGAGATGCACTCTTGTGAATCGCCCGAATTATTACCTACAATGTAAGGGTCCAAGGTGTTTTATTCACTCAAGAGGCAAATGGCACAAGAGGCGAGGTGCCATTAGCCCCCCTCAGGTGTACAAGTTTATACGCCTTTGACGGGAAGCCCACTGAGTACGCGTAACTAATTTATTCCGGCACGTATGGTTGTTGAGTATACACGCAGAACGCGCGCAAGAACCCGCTTCTAACCACCTGTTATTCTTTCGCCGATTAGAGGTGCACTTCAGCTTGGGGCGGATAACAGACATACAAACCAAAGATAGTATAGCGCCGCGCTATGCTATCTTTGATATAAAGTTAACATATACCACCAGTCTTGCGCGTATAACAGCGATTTTAAAAAGCGCAAAATACGTTCATTTTTTACTCTTTGGTACTGCTATCTCTTCTTTTCAAATGTTGCAACTGAATTTTTTCAAATCTGCATAGACCAGAGTATGTAAAAGGAGGATTTTTCATGTGCACAAATTGTCTTGGCAGCAAGAATTGTGAGCGGGCCTTTGGAAAGGTACAGGGGTGCGACTTTGAAGATAGTTTTTTTCTCAGGTTTTTCTGGCTTTGTTCAGTTTTTGCTCCGGGAAATCCCATGAAATCATTTTTGCAATTAGCTTCTAATCTGTGCAGGAATAGTGCTCAGTGAAAAGACTTTATAATTGTGATTTTGCCCGTGCGAACGAGATCACCGTTTCTTAGCATGGCCCCCTTCCATCATAAGTAGTATGAATTACATCGTATAGTGTTCTTGAAGCCAACCTGTGCATTTGTAAACATGTACAGGCGTTCAATGTACATGTACTGAACGTACATAGCTTACCAACCTGGTCATAGCACGGAGTAATACCGAAAGTCTGATTTTGATGGGCCAACACTGATAAACTTC
>NW_019091489.1:600812-645947 GCF_001949145.1 Acanthaster planci | reverse complement strand
CTAAACTAAACTAAACTAAACTAAACTAAACTAAACTAAAGTTTGAATTCTAATTTTAGTCACTCACAGAAAAATACACTGAAATTCGTTCTTATATTGACAAATTTGATTACTTGATTTCACAACTTGACCAAAAATTTACATTTAACAATTACTTTCGAGAATGACAAAAAGTCAGTCCGTTTTAACTGAGACTGAATAATTCTATAATTTAAATAAAACTTCCTTTATTTTGTTGACTTTAAATTTCTTTTTGTGTTACTTCATTGAACATAAACGTCAGCTCTCTGCCTCTCGTTTTGGTTTCATCTCTGCCCTGAAGAAGAATTGTGCCACTCATATCACATCGTCTGTCACACGATTTGGGTTAAATGTGTCTGCAGATCTGGCAAACACAAATCATGGCTCTTTTGGAGATTTTTTTCCAGTGAAATCTGGGGGAAATACACGACAAATTAATCTTTCATTTTTTAAAAACCACTTTTGCCAATAAGTAATATTTTAGAGGGTCTCAACTTCGATTTAGTGAAGTCTCATACGCAAAGCCTGAAAGGCTAGATAGACTGTCAAAAATTTCTTGTTACAGAGGACTAGGCCTGAAGTCAAGCATTATAAAGTACAAGAAACTTTCCGAAACTAAAAAGTGCGACGCACAAAACAACATGTCAAAAGCTACTCCTTCTTCCAAACTTGATTTATCATTGATCTCCGGAATTTCGCTGCTGCGCACACTTCACCATTATTCTTTCCAAATTTTTCGATTCCAGGTGCAGAATTCAGTTTTCTTGAAATCTGATGATTGAAGTACAATAACCTCAAGCCGTTTTTGAAATCTTCGTTGAAAGTGCACGGAACAAAATTGGCAACGCTTGTTTATTTCCCTCCTGAAACTCGCATACGCGGGACGTGTTTTGGGCGCAATGTCCTATCCAGTCTTTATATATCAATGATATAAACGCCTATAGTGTAATTCGACTACCAGAATTAGAGGCCACTACTGCGGTTGCACAACGCTTGCAGACAGGCAACACACGCGCGTTGCATGCCTGTTCGACCAACAGGGTGTCGTGATTTGCCAAATGCACGCGCACGTCAAGCTGAAGAATGTGCGTGTGTGATCCACCGCAGTTATGAAATCTAATAGGATTAGTCTATTGACCGCCAGTCTTGCGCGTGTAACCGTGATTTTTAAAGGTATGGGCAAACGATGGAAAAAACGATGGATGGCAACGCGTTCAGTGCTCATCACGTGCAACAGACATACATTGGGTGCGTTCGATTAGCTTCCCTGAACACACCGGTGTTACACTCTAGGGAAGTCTCAAAACGAGGCTAATCGAACGCTGCAGTGTGTTTTCCAAGGCATTCTGGGAAAAAGGTCAAGTCCCTGCCACGTTCCATCATGTACGTCCATGCTGGAGTAGTCCATCCTTGACGTCATTACACTCGGACAGCCTCCAGAGACCCGCTCACCAGCTGGGGTAGTGGTGGCTGACACCAGGGCAGGCACGAAGATCACATAATGGCTAAACGAACGCTGTCGTGTAAGTTTGACTTACACGTGCAAGCTAATGGAACGCACCCATTGCCTGCATTTGTTTACGTGTACTATATGTTCACCGTTTTTGCTCTTCGGTACTGCCATGTCGTCTTTTCAAATGTTGCAAACGCGTCGTTTCGAATCCACATGGGCCACAGTGAGTAAATAGAGGATTTTTTTTCAAAATCGAAAAACGGGTTCATGGAATTTTGGGGCTGGAATTCTTCAACAGTGCGTAAATTTACCGCTCCAAGCGGAACAAAGGAGGGCGTTTTTTTTTAGTACTCACCACATACGCGTGCCAAGAGGCGCGCAAGTATAGACTAATCCGATTAGACGCCATAACTGCGGTGGCACCGTACTCACACGCACATTCTTCAGATTGACACGTGCTTGCATTTTGCAAATCACGACACCCTGTTGGTCGAAAAGGCATGCAACGCGCGGATACCACCTGTCCACGAGCTTTGTGCCACTGCAGTAATGGCTTCTAATGTTCGTGGCCGAATGACACTACATGTATATACGCGTTTGACGCGGAGCACGCTGAGTACGTGTAACTAATTTATTCCGGCATGTATGGTCTTTGCATACACGCAGAACGCATGCAAGAACCCGCTTGTAACCACCTGTCTTTCTTTCACCAATTGAGGGTTCACTTCAGCTCGGGGCGGATGGACAGATCAGGCCTCAACGATATTTTTTTCTTTCCTGATACGAGCGATTCACAATAGTGCGCCTCCAAGAGTTTGCATCGCGTCGGCCAATCACAGTGCGCGAAATCTGTCGACCCAATGTGAGTTTGGAAAGGGTTGCGATTTCGTGCGTATTGGCGACTATTTAATTCACTATCTACGACCGTGGTCTAACAAATATTTTTGTTACAGCACTCTCGTTTAGGGCACTTTCCTGTCCAAATAGCGTGTCCCATATAAAACATTCCAACTATTGACGTGTGGTTTTCTGTATTAATGGTACGCAGCGGTGCATCAGCTGAAATGGGTTGCCTCTGTTGCAATATGCTAATTAGGCTAAGATGACCTTTGACATGGAACTGCAATAAAAGTGTCACCCGTCTGTCCTTGCTCTAAATCCTCACGCCTATTTCCCCTTACTGGGATGGTAGTGACTTTGATACATGGTGGCAGCGGGTAAACTTCGGTCTCAGGAGGAGAATGGCGAAGTAAGGGAGCAAATCTGGCGAAAAAGCAGATAGACTGAGGCCGGAATAAGTGTGACTCTGACGACGCGTGTAAGGAGAACTTTCCAGAAATTCCATGGCCATGACTCCGCGTGTACGTACACGTGACTGAGAGGCCTAGAAGAATTAGTGCGCCAAGACATCTTGGCACCAGTAGACAAACCAACAGATTGGTGCAGTCGGTTAGTCATCACCGAAAAGAAAAACACAGATGAGCTAAGATTCTTCATAGACCCAAATCACTAAACAAAGTCTTGCAGCGAGAAGTCCACAGACTCCCTGTAATAGAGGACATCCTGCCAGAACTATCCCAGGCAAACATCTTCTTTAAACTGGATCTCAAGTCGGGTTACCTCCACTGCCCACTAGATGAAGACAGCAGTTACCTGACCACAATGAATACACCATTTGGCCGCTATAGATGGAAAAGACTTCCCTTTGGGCTGAAAATGAGCTCAGAGATTTTCCAGAAGAGGCTACACAAGCCTTAGCTGGCCTTGAAGGTACAGAATGTGTAGCGGACGACATTATCGTCTTTGGGGTTGGTAACACCAAGGAAGAAGCTGAAAAGAATCATGATCAACGGCTAAGAGCGCTCTTTCAGTGATGTAAAGACATGGGCATAAAACTGAACAGGAACAGGTCTGTGTTTCAAACAAGTGTGACATTCCTTGGACATGTCACAGAACAAGGCCTAAAGCCAGACCCCAAAAAGATGGAAGCCATCACATATCTTCCCAACCCAACTGACGCCACAGGAGTACAGAGATTGCAAGGAAGCGTCCAATACCTTGCAAGGTTTCTCCCACGGTTGTCTGAGATCTTCGAACCACTCCGAAGACTCACACTCAAGGGAACACCCTGGCAATGCGGAGACGACCAAGAGAAAGCCATGAGAGAAGTCAAACAGTTGCTGACGATGGCTCCAATTCTCTCATTCTACAACCCAGAAAAAGAGTTGACCATACAATGTGATGCCAGCAAATCAGGTTTGGGTACCACACTACTACAAGAAGGTCATCCTGTTGCATTTGCAAGCAGAGCATTGACGAAGACAGAGCAGCGATACGCTCAAATCGAGAAAGAGGCGCTCGCAATCGTGTTTTCACTTGACAGATTCCACCAGTACACTTTGGAAGACATGTACCAATCCAAACCGACCACAAGCCACTCGAGACAATAGTAAAGAAGCCACTTCACCGAGCCCCCAGAAGACTACTAAGGAATACTAATGAGGATGCTTCATTGTAACATTGAAGTGACATGGACAAAAGGAAAAGATATGCACCTTGCAGGTTTTCTCTCAAGGGCATATCTGCCTGATACAACAGGAGCCAATGACTTTGATGAAGTCAACATAGTAACAGGACCCAGCATGAGTGAAGACAGAGTCAACGAGCTGAAGACACATGCTCACCATGACACAAACCCACAAGTCCTGAAATCCATCATAGTACAGGGCTGGCCAGATGACAAGTGACAAGTGCAAGATGAGGCATACTTCCACATCCTAGACGAACTCAGTTCTCAAAATGGACTGCTATACAAAGTTGAGAGAATGATTATACCAGCGTCAATGAGAAAGCAGAAGAAAGAGATGCTACACTCCTCGCATCTTGGGGTTGAAAGCACTCTTCGTAGAGCACGCGAATGCATGTATTGGCCAGGGATGAATGCTGAAATAACATATCTACCTGCAATGCTTGCCGTACTTACGAGAAACAGAATCAGACGGAGACAGTGATATCACATGATATTCCTGACCGTCCATGGGAGAAAATAGGAGTTGATCTCTTCGAACTTGACCTCATCACCGTAGACTATTTTCCAACTTTTGGGAAATTGACCGTCTCCATGAGCTCACAACGCCACTGGGACATTTCACACGATGTGGAATTCCAAACACAGTAATCACCGACAATGGACCTCAATTCATCTCGGAGGAATTCGTGAAATTCAGGGAAAAGTGGGACTTTGACCATCTCACAGTATCCCCCAGACACAGCCAAACGGCAAAGCAGAATCTGCCGTGAAAGCTGCCAAAAGAATGTTAAAGAAGTGCAAGAAATCCCACACAGACCCATACGCAGCACTGATAGAGATAAGAAACACACCTCAACAAGGCACCTCAATAAACCCGATTATCCACCAGCAGAAAATGAGAAAATGGGGCTGTCCACCTTTGGAACATGACAGCAATTTTGTCAGTGAGAATTTGAAGTTTTCAGTTGTCCACTTGTGACGCACCCCATGAGAGTTTTTATAGTAAAATCCAATTTTTTGCTATTGGAAATACAATATTGCGTCTGTTGAAAATGTTTTACGCCTGGTCCAAAATCCCGAAAATCTGGCAGAAAATAAGAGAATGGGGTTGTCCACTTTTGACGCTCCAAAGGACCGGGCACCAGCAGGTTTCTCTCTTATTAGACTAGTATAGAAGACTGTAGAGTGACGAGTAGCTAGCTGCGCAAGATGGATAAATCGACCAAAAAGGTGTTATCACCATGGGCGCCATTCGAGTGTGAACGTTAATGAGTGTGCGTGCCTGTCGTGGCGCCTGCGCCTGTGCGTTAACATGTACTGCATGCTCAGACGTAGTCCAACCGAAATGGCGCTCATAACAACGTTTTACGCGCATTTACGGTGAAGTTCCCCATCTTGCGATACTACGCTATCTGCCCTGAGCTGAAGTGCACCCCAAATCGGTGGAAAGAAGGACAGGTGGCTACAAGCGGGTTATTGCACGCGTTCTGCGTGTAGGCAAAGACCATACATGCCGGAGTAAACTAGTTACGCAAACTCAGCGTGCTCCGCGTCAAACACATACACTTGCGCGCCTCGTGACGTGCCTATGTGGTGAGTACTAAAAAACACGTCCTCTTTTGTTCCGCTGAGAGCGGATAAGATCTTTGGTTTGAATTACAGTTGTCACACCAGACTGGCGCGCGCACGTCACGTATGCCGCGGACGGGGAAAGTAGTCAGGCCGAAGTGTTTGTTACTTCAGTTTCACTCTCTTTTCCAAAATGGGAAAATTGTTCGGACTTGCACAGCCGTTAGATAACCGCGCAGCTGGACTTGCCTTTCAGCCGTAAGTTTCATTTTTTCAAACAAAAGTTATATGGATCGCAATAGGCCTAACCAACAGTGATCAATGTAAAAGTGATTTTGGCATTAACGAGAATTTTATTGATTAGGTTTTCACGATACAACCGGTTGTCCAAGCAAAATGCATAAGCCTATGATCAGTTTCTAGTCAAATTTCGGAACCTACGTCGTCATTATTAGTAGGATCTTTTTATTGGAAACTGTTCAGTTAAGTATATTCTCTGAGTTTTTCATTTACATTACTTGTTTTGTTTATTTTTATGCATAGAATTCTAAGAAACAAATACTTGAGGACTGAGGCGTATTCACTCGACAAAGACTAATAGGCCTACATGTAATTATTTAGGGAAGCCATGATGGTATGTTCGGAACACCACGTGTCAGGAGCAGTTCAAATAGGGTTTTGTTGAATTGGTTGATCTGATCATATTTAATTATTTTATAAGTGGTATAGCCCCCTCATTTGAAACAAACTTTGGGTAAAGTTGTTTGATTTTAAGTTATTCTTCTCAGCGTGGAGGATCGAATAAAATCAAAGTGATCTTGCTAATGCAAAATGTCCTAAATTTAGTCCACGTGGGAGATTGTTACCTTGTTTATTATATTTTATTATGCTGATTAATGTTAATGCTCATTCAAGTTGCATATCACTTTTCAAGTAAAATACTGCCTTTTCGTACTCTCTCGGGGTTGTGTTAGTATTTCAGTATGTTGTCAAATCTGGAAGAAATAATTTAAATATTTTGAGAGGTTTTCTCTAATGTATCAAATTCCAAGGTGTTTTGTTTTTATAGACCTGCGGTTTGCAATAAATTGAGGCGTATAAAGAGAAGAAAACGTTAGTACCCAATACAATGTGTCTTTTTTAATACATGTCACGGTGTTATCAACATGATTTGTTATTTACCTTATACAGCTTTGCTTTTCGTTGCTTTCAAGAAAGAAAAACAAAACAGCAATACACCATAGTGAAATTGCCTCTGGTTTGTTTCCTGATTCTGTAGTTTCATCAATTGTTTGCAAATAGGTTTAAGGTGTTTTTTGCAACCTTGGCTCTTACCATTAATTCGTAACCTTAACCCAACTACGAAGATTTCACTTATTCACAGAGTGAATTTATTCGATAGTTCAATTTAAATGTCCCAACTTGGAACATCATAAGGGCCATTTCAAAATGTGCATGCGCCCACAACAGTTGTCTTCGTTTCGGCGTTAAAACAAGATGGCGGCGCCCACATACATCTCAAACATTTTTGTTATGAACTCGTCATTTTTTTTTGGAAACCATTTAGTTACTGAAATGTCCCACACGTTTTTGATGATTGACTTTGGATTGATATGGGCATTTCTTTCACTGTGTTCCGCTCCAAATCATATTTCATGTGTGACATGATGAATTCAAAGGTTCCTTTTGAAACACGAAACGCCCTTTTGAATCTTTTGTCAGAGTTCGTATTTAGCATCAATTCTAGCCAACCTGTATTTTCGACAACACCGGGGTCTTCTAACATTTTCCCTGGGAAGGAGGAGTAGCTAGCAGGACAAGTGAACATACGATTAGAACTCTCCCTGTTGCAATAACATTGAGTAGTACTGATTGTTGCAAGAGAAAGTCTTCTTCTCGCAATGAGAATATGTCGCAATATCATTCTTTCTCGGTCCGCCATGTTGTGATTTTGCATTAAGGTCAACAGAAAACCGGCGTTTGAAGCAACTGCCGAACTTCTGCCACTTTTATGTCGATCGCAATTAACTGAATTAGACGCGGCAGAAGTCGACGTTTGAAGCGGGCCTAAGTCGTTTGAGATTGATTTATACGGCATCCCAACATACCTGTATGAAATAAAATACGCATTAGCAGAAACCCGCAAACCCTCACCGCCGGCTGTCCACTTTTTCTGAATCCTCACCATGCAGTGTTCGCGTGTCCTATCCAGTCTTTATGATTCGAGACAGTTTCATCCATTCCTACTAGTCAAGAGTCTGTGTGCACCGCGGCACGCAGAACTCACCACGGCCGCGCCAAGTTCATTATAAGTTTCTTCTGGACAACTTGCACTAGGAATATACCATAAAATGAACGGGGTGTTCGGAAAAATAAATGCAAAATTCTTGAACAAAGTCCTAAGAAATTTATCGTATATTGACTTCTGTTGGCTGTGTTACTAAAACGGTATTTATGAATGGGAATAGATATGTCTGTAACATTTAAGATAGGCTCAGGTGAACGAACGCTGATAATGCCTTCACCTGCGGCTTGAGCTTGAGCATGCAGTAGTCGCGTCCGGCCAAACACACGTTCATTCCCTTAATAAAAACTATACCCAGTGGCATAAATTTGTGCTGGAAATGGGGGGATGAGGAATGTTGAAAGGTGGGGGTGATTTGCCCGGCCATGACAATTTGAAAAGCGGGGAGGGGACGCCATTGGACTCTATAAAGAGGTCGCGGTTCGTGATATTGATGTACATCTGTAATTATGTATTCAGAATGTCATATTTATTTATGGCTTAAAAAAAATTGTTTATCCTTTTTTGAGTGATACCGAGTGCATTTAATCGTTGGAAGTCCGAAAAATTCTTCAAAATCCGTTTTGCTCCCCGCAAAAAGTGGAGGGATGACGCAATAGCCCATCCCCCTCAAAGAATGCAGGGGATTACCCCTCATTTCCGGGATTTACACCCGTGTCTATAGACCTTTTCACCCACGTGACTAAATATAAACAATACCACCACGTGTGGACCGCCTTGGCCACGGTGATCACATATGTTCCTACAAGCAGCTTCAACCACGTGCATGAGTGCACGTGCGAACGCTGCATGCTTGACTTGTGTGTCTTGATTAGGTAGATTACCATCAATACTATGCACGTACATGTATTACCATCACAATGCATCATAGGTCCTATACCAGGCAAGATATGGGACGGAGAGGCACCCCCTTACCTGTCCAATCCCTATACACGCTGTAGACTATTGTTACCTAACACATNAACAACGACCAACACAAAGGCGGGGGGTTCTCTCCGTCCCATATCTTGCCTCAATTGATAGGTTGAGTACGATCGTGACATCACTTTTTTGTTATTTTTTTATATTCTAACCCTTACAAATTGAGTAATTGTTATTATTTTCAATTTTGTTCCACTCTCTTAGCCCGAAAACTTTCTTTGTATTTTAACACCAACGGCTACACTGTGGGTGTTCCATGGTAACCATTTATTATCCGCAGTGTCAGCGGCATTTGTCCAGTTCTTCGAACAAATAAGCCCTTAGTCGGCGCACGCGCAGCCATTAATTTTCGACAGCATTTGCCATTACCAACAAACTTTCAACGGTTAACCAAATGTGTCAACACGGCAGTCATCTTTCCCACAACTTTGAGCTGATGTGCATGCGTTATAGATGGATTTCACATTAGCGCCGTCTGCGCATATCGGCATCGGAATCGAGGCTTCCTGTGTTGAACTTCGTCGCGCGCGCCCGCGGATCAGTACATGCAGTATCCGGTTCGTAAGATTGATACCACTTCAGTTTAAACCACGCCCACTGCACAAGATACACGGCCATCGCAGGTGCGTTAGTTCGCGCTAAATTGCCATTGTTTTTTCTTTTGATTTCACGTGTCGAGTCATTCTGAAAGACTCTTCAACAAAAAATTGCAGCCTGAAAAGTCTGAATTTAACATACCTTTACGTATTTTGTGTCTTATCTCCTTTCTTTCATTCGTCTGATCGTATTAAGAATTAAAGCTGACACATACAGCCTCGTTTTCAAACGCGGAAGTGCGCTAAAAGCGTCGTATTGGGATCCCTCGACTATTAATGGTAATTCGAGCGCATGCGGTATGCATGGAATTTTTCAGGTGGGCCTGCCAGATTCACCAAGACTGGATTTAGTGCATTCGTCTCTTACCGGTATGGCTTGGCGCCCTCTGTCATTACTGCTATTGGGCTGTGCTTGCTAGAGTATGTCGCCGGCTGTGGGCACGCGATGTACACCAACTACAAATTCAGTCTTGGGCGAAGATTACATGAGTTGAAGCAGAATTTATAATCCTTACTAATACTGATTTTTTTTTTTTTACTTACGTACACCTCTTAAGTCAATAATTGTCTATATATTGTGTATAGAGTACCGAAGTTCGACGCTTTTGAACCACGAAGTTATGGTGTTCTATAGCCGCCAAATGTGTGTCGCGTCGTCACGACGCCACGATGCATAGCCACGACCCGACGCTACGACAACTCTGTCGCGTCGTGCCGTCGCGTCGTTGAGTCGCTTCCTTTCTCATTATTTTTATGCTGCGTATAATGCATTACGTCGCGCCTTCGTGGCGTCGCGTCGTGCCGTCGCGTCGTTGCGTCGTGTCCTGCTTTTTTGCTGTCGCGTTGTATCGTTGCGTCGTACTGTCGTGTAACTTTGGGTCGGTTCAATCGTGATTTGTTGAGTGTGTAAACATTAAAGTTCCATCAAGACCCAAAATAGGTTTTACATTATAATGTTCAAACTGTCTACGTGTTTTTCAGTCGGGTGTGAATGAGTCAACACTGAAAAACTTCATCAATTAATGAAAAAGCCTTAATTTTAATTTTGAAGGCTCACAGGAAACACTGTACTGAAATTTATTCATATACTGAATAAACGATAACTTGACAAATAACTTGACTTACGCCCTCTGTTGGCCTTAGTAATCATCAGCCATTTTTAGAAACAGTCAGGCACGACGGCACAATACGATGGACGACGACACGACGCAACAGCAAGACACGAATGTGCGACTACGCGACGCGACCCCAAGACATCAGGACGCGACAGCAGGAGGCGACGGCCTAACCCACACTGCATAAAAACCATACAATGACAGGCGACGCGACGACGGCACGACGCAACGCTGCGATGACATGACACCACATCACGACGGCACGATGGGACGGCAAGACGTCACGACACAATGTATTAAACACAGCATAAAAGTAATGAGAAAAGATGCAACGACGCGACGGAGCTGTCGTAGCGTCGGGGCGACGGCTATAGAACACCATAGGAAGTGTTGTACGAACATCATAGGAAGTGTTGTACGAACGAGTGGGACGTGCACACGTGCTGGTTCACGCGCCCGATGCCTTTTTCATACGTTAATGTGCGCGTGACGTATTTATTTTGGTAAACTATATCTGTCGTCCTTGATTGAAGGAGGATATGAAAATCTTTAGCCTATAATCTTTGTCATTTATTCATTTCAGTTATTCGAAAAGCAATGAGTGCACTCTTATCAAGCACGGTATAAAAGACTTTTGATTTCCAACTAGTTAACATTAGTCCAAAAATGTGTTGTGAAAGAAATACAAAGGCAAACGTTGTATCTACTCTCTTTGATGCTAATCCCAATACTTCAACATCAGATGCACACTTAAGTTGACATGTTTCAAGCGCCTGGTAATAATTTAAGTCAACACGTTTTTGTGTTCATCACAAAACAAAAGTCACGTGAACTAAATAATGCATTTACTCTTGACCTTACGTGTCTAAGTCTCTCGAAGTCTAAGTCTCTCGAAGTTCAACAGAAATTAGTCGCTGTCCAGGATGGCAGGGTGAGGTAATTCGGGCACGTGGAGGTTCAAATCTTGACGATTAGTATTAAAGCCATTACCATCTGCATCTTGAACACAGCCCAGCAGCCAATAGGTAATCATGGTGCCACGTCCCTGCCAAACAGTAACATCAAGTGAATTATGTATTTTCGAACGATGTGTGGAATGTCAATGCTCACTACATAGATCAAAAAAGAGACTTCGGTGACTAACCATCTTTGAAACATTCCATGGTTCCAAGGGCAAATCACTCAGGTATAAGCCAAGAACAAAATTTAAAAATAGAGTATTTCATTCCTACGTCCAAAGACAATAAACCTCTCTCTTTGGCTTTCTTTCAGCACAAGAATTTCAAAAGTTTGGAACAAAGAGACGAAAGATACTAAAATAGTACATGTAAATACTTTTTCACTCCTTATACTAATGTATTTTAAAATCAGTTGAGACCAGTCATGAACTATACGTAAATAAGTGAGGTATGGTCCAGATTCTGATACAAACAGCTGCAACAGAGTGAGGGGGTAGCTAGTTTTCAGCCGCCTCCTAGTTTTGAATACATATACATGTACCTCCCTGCATGTCTGACACTCCAATGAGTCATGTCCCTTAATGCAAAATGCTGGTCATAAATTCCACTCTATCAGCAAGAAACAATACCATTTCTACGCTCATTTTCGATGAAATATCACGACCTTCTGCAAGTTTGTTTGCCAGTAAGATAACAAGTTCCAAAATAAATCTAACATGAGGATAATCTTACCTTGATAAGCATCTCTCCTCTTTTGGCCATAGAAAAGCTGTTGATGATGGTTAAGATGTGTGCGCAGTCCTCACTTACTTGGATACGATTTGCTAATGAACCAACAGTATTAAAAAAAAAATCACAGAGCGTAAAACTGTGATTTTTGCTCCGAAGCTCGTTAGCATCGTGGAAAAACAAATAACCATGTGCCCATGGTGGTATAGGCAAATGAAGGAACTCTGTTAAAACATATGAATTAGATTTACAACTTACGGAGTCCATTTGATTCCATCTTTGCTGCAATATTTACACTTTCACCAAATAGACAGTACCGGGGCATCTTAGATCCGACAATACCAGCAACAACAGGACCTGTCCAATTCATGAATACATTCACGTTGTTAGACTCTGTACCACGGATCAGCCAAAATCCTTGCAGAATTTTCTGCGCGCGCTGAACCTGTTCAACTTAGTTGTCTGGCCTGTATATACATGCTGATCGCCATTTTTGTGCTTTGTAAATAATTTGAGAAAATTCCCCTTATTCGTCCCCTGCTTGTCTCGCTGTTTATTGACTAAACAGACACAGATCCTCATTAACAATATTTGGTGCGCGGTGGCGTAACTATGCTCTCAACGGAAGTCCACACCACAGGTGCTCCTCCTATTTGAAATGTTGAAATGTACACATGTACATGCCGAAGCCTTGGTTTTTCCGTTCCCCCTTGCATAATAACTGTGCGTCCCAGGTGCCCCTCAGAAGTTTCATCCACAGTCTACAGCCTCTACAGTGCATGGATTTTAGTCATAGAGTACTATCAAAAAAGACGACTTAGATTTTCCCAACTGATATGATACAGAGTTGCACTGCTGTTAATATGAACATGATATTACACTATAGCCTAGAAATGAGATCGCTTTTACATCGACTGTTCATGACGCTTATACGGAAGCGTATATAGGACATGACTGAAAAAAAATATTTGGGCCTGCTATTACGCCTGGGCGGATTACTATTTCGCCCGGGCAGATAAGTTTTTCGCCTGGGCGAAATACTAATCCGCCCGGGCGAAATAGCAGGCCCATTTTTTTTCCAGTCATGTCCTATATACGCTTCCGTACGCTTATCATCGCCTGCCAATCTTAAGAGGATTCTTTGATAAGGGTCCTATACAAAATGACATCAATGCTTCTGCGGTGGTCATTGCCTGGTTGAGCTGCCTTGGTATTCCAAATTGTGGAAAGTTCCTTTTTCGCCCCCTTTGTGGTAAATCAAAATCTAACATTTTAAAATATTTCTTACAAAGTAATTATGTCTGAAACAAAATATGTTCATTTCCAGGTCCTACCTGTGTGCATTCCAATACGAAGAGTCATCTTAGTACCAGGTTTATGCGGGATGACCAGTTCCTCAATGCACTTCTGCAAGTCCAGAGCCATGCACGCTATCTCGCTAGCGTGCTTGTTACCATTGCGTTGTGGCAAACCTGACATGAAAAGGTAAACACCACTTTAATATGAAGAGGCCCAAGGTGATACACCTGAAACAATTAAACATCCAGGGAAGTTGCGGTTTAATTTCCACTCTTCAACTCATGAGAACTTTATATCTTATAAAAAAGGGAACATTTGGCAAAAGGAATCTTCCACCCCCTTCTCCTCTGCAATCAATTCATTGTCTTTTTTGTAATAGAATACTTTAAAGTTGATGCAGTCACATACCTAGAATTCAAAGCGGTAATAATCATACTTCGGGCATGCTGGTGCTTCCAGAAAAGTGAATTTCTAAAATTTTCTGCATCGACAGTAAAACAGTGCCTGATTGCGACTTGATTATCTCGCACTAAATGTCAACAATATGAGTAGATTGACAAACCAAAACCAAAATAAACACAGTCTTTAAACACCACGAAATGCAGTGTTTACTGTTTTCCGTTCTTTTATTCGTTCTTCCATAAATTATTTTCCCTCAAGAAAATACATTACTCGAGTGAGTGATTTATCTGTGATGAAAATGTCAACCGATACTAAGCCTTCGAAGTTTCGAAACGATTGGATTTCGTGCTCGTGGTCGATTTGGTGAGAACTTTGGTTTAGAATCTTCGATATTGGTATAATTCGTTTCAGGCCAGACAAAGATAAAAAGGGGAGGAATTGAACTGAAGCTTCAAATTATATGTGACCTTTTTTGTGGACTTCATCTTCAATTTCGTTTTTTTAAACTAATTGAAGTGCAATGTCAAAACATACCCGAGACCACCATGTATGCGTCTCCGATTGTTTCCACCTTGTACACATCATATTTGTCAATGCGACTGTCGAAGTTGGTGTACACATTGTTCAGCATCTCAACCACCTGCAAAGGGGTACTCTCCGAGCAGATACGGGTAAATGCAACAATATCTGAAAACAGAATGGTAGCCTCTGCGAAATTTTCAGCTCTGACGTTCTGGTTGTGTTTTAGGCTGACAACCACTGACTTAGGAAGCATCTGATACAAAAGAGTATCAGTACGTTTGCGTTCCTTATTGAGAACTCTGGTCTGGTCAGCTAAAGTACGAGCATTGACTTGCATGTTGGCTGTCAGAGACTCCACAGCCTGAAAAAGAAAAGTCAGATATCAGAGTGCTCAAAATCATTTCTTGTAACTAGTAACTTATACCCCATTTAGCAATTCTATTCTCATATTAAGCGTGGATATGTACATAATGTAATATTTATTCCACATATTCCACATAATTGTTTCATTGTTTTCAAATTGGGCTTTGTGTAAATGCATACAATCAACATCAACAAGCATCGCTTAATAGTGTAATAATAAACTACCAGCACGCCACTGCATTCATGCCAAGTTAAAGCCGGTCATACGTCAGGCGATTGCAAAAGCGAAGCGAATTGACGTTATAACGCCCTAAATTTACGTCGAAAATGGACGAGGAACTATAGATTCGTGCTGCACGAATCTACAGTTCCGAGTCTACTCTCTGACTTAAACTATTTCCCATTGTTGTACTTCACTGGTAATGAGAAAATGCATAAGTACATTAAGTGTTTTCATTATACCCGGACTCACAAATGAACAAACTTCAAGACAAATGATTTTCTGTATCTTGCCACAGCTTCAACAGCACAATTTATTATTTTGCAAGATACCTAATCTGTTTTGGGAAAGCTGGCATCAGTTATATGGGCTGGTTGGCCCCAAAACATACATCAAACAAACAAAGGACTCCCAGGTCGATGTACATGTACATCTGTTGCCATTTGACTTACAGGCCAACCATTAGTGAATGGGCTTCCAGGCCCCAGGAATAATCATGAAATAATAAAAAGATCCATCCAACCTTTTGGGGTCAGCGCTGGTTGTGCTTTGGAACATATAGCACACCACACCCCCTTGGGTACATAAGAGGGTGTGGCTGAGCCCTTACAAATTTCAAATTAGAGTGTATTATGGCAAACATCATTACCAACAACAATAATTTCATTGGTAAAATTCATCATAGCAGTAAAGGTACATGTCACATCTTGTATGTATCAGGAAGTGGCCGTCACACGTGCATGCAGAGCATGCCCCAACAGGAAAAAGAAAAGCCGAGCCAAACCAATCATTATATAAACATTATCAAAATTCACCAATTCCAGAATGCAATATAAACTCCAGAACAACTCTTTATATACATTAAAAATGAGGAAAACCACGGAACTATTCAAAAGTAAGGCTTATTCAAGTATACGAGCCACAACGCACCCTCCGTTCTAGTTCAACATTGCTGCTCAGAACACCTGTCACTCGCACTAAGACTTATGGATATCGTTCATTAAGGTATGCATCACCATCGCTGTGGAACTCTCTCCCACACCATATCAGAACTGTCAAAAATGAAAACGAATTTAAGTCACTACTTAAAACTCACCTGTTCCATTAATTGCTTTATTTCATAATATTTCTGTGAAGCGCATCGAGATTTGCTGTGTGATGCGCTATATAAGAAATGTGTTATTATTATTATACACGGCAAATATCACCACTTGGAAACAGAAGGTCCAAGTCAATCCATCCCCAAAGTTATTGAATTGTTGCCACAAATCGGACATCCTGTATATAGATATAGATACTATATAGATAAGATCCCGAAAACCCTTTTAAATTCTGCATGTTGCTGATTAATTTTATAGGCTTAGATACGAAGAAATTACCCCAGTTACGAAAGTAAAATTTATGATTCTCCATTTGTGAAATTATGCAAGTCAGATAGTAAGAGATTAGTGCCATCTGAGGTGGACTCCATCATATAGAAACAGTGAGGATCTGGCCCAACGGGTAATGGAATGGCGGAAATATGCCATAGCTTCCTGATTATTCCCTTCATGGTAAAAAAAAAGCGCGGAAGAATGACTGACCACACTAAAATGTCATAAGGAAAATTTTGCCGACCGAACCAGATCATTTGTACCTATATGAATAATTACTATATCTTGTCATGTGACTTAACGGAGTGTAGCATTCCGGGAGATCGCACACTCCAGTTCCACCCTTGCCTTTCTAATAAATCCTGACAGGAACAGCTAGAAGCTGACGCGCACGGCGAACAATAGAATCACCCATTATCCAGACTGTCGTAGGGCCTAAACACACAAATTTATGCCATGAAACCTGTGATTATGGAAGAAATTAGTTCCAACTGGCCCAGGGGTTTGGGTGGATATATCGCAGCACTGTATCAGAGCGCCAACGACCTAAATCTTTAATGAGTGCTGTTGTTGCTGCACCAACCCGAAACAAGTGTGTTTAGAAATTTTGCCCATTGAGTCCTAGATGGTTGAGCGCTTTGCTTAATACCGTACTGAACTGGTAACGAGTCAGTGGACTTCCGTCGAAACGGCAAAAGAGAATACCACGTTGCTTAGGGCGCATCCAAACAAATGCATGCAGTGCTTGAACCGGGCAGAGAGTCTGGTCCACAGCAGCAGCTGATTGGATGATTTGTGGGGGATCTGATTGGTTAGCTTTACTTCGTTTAGGCCGTCAGCTGAACCCCTTAATTCTTTCGTTTCGTTCCATCAACTGCAAGAATAGATTTTCTGAACAGAATCGAGTACAAAAATTACCAGAGATGACAGAAACAAAAGTTATCCACATGTTATCCTGCAGTTTTTTTTAATAATTCTGATGGAAAGAGTGAACTATTTTGCCGTCGGGGAAGCTCCATGTGCGAAATTCGCCACGTTTAAAAATCGTTCGCGAATGATGTAATCTGACCCGCAGAAGTGGCAACCCTTAAAACTATTAAATGCAAAACAAAAGCCTAGCTTTGGGGGTTGCTAGTCTGATTGACTGAAACTAGAACCAGTACTGTTGGATTGTTGCTGCTTGCTACTGCAGTTGCGGCAACAGTGAGCCAGAGCTCTGAATCCACAATACCCCCCATGATCGAGCAGGAATGGCTTCCTGCCGTAAACGAAATGTTCGTCACAGGCCTTCCAACCCCACCCAGGGAACTGGAGGGCTGCCGTTCGGATGGTCTCTGCATATTTAAGCAGTTTGGCCCAACGAGATGGATGTTTCCTGAGGAAGACGGACATACAAATACAATATGCAGAATGCGATTTGTCAAAGGAATCGATTTTATTGGGTAGCTTTACAGCCTGTTTCACCACCAACTTATCCCCAATCAAGCTGGATACAACTTCTGGATTAGTTTCCCTCATAGCTATTGCGGTGGCCGCATAGAGCAATGCCAAGTCGACATACCCCTCCCCTCCCCATCTTCTCCTTGAGTGAAATAGGGTGGAGGGACCCTAACAGGGTAGACATGCTAAGCATACTTATGGGATTTGGGGAAAACAACTGGGGCAGTTGGCCTATGGTATCAGAAAAACCAACTAAGCTAGCATACCTGGCCCAACAGCTGGTTCGGTAATAACGTTTGGTGCACTTGAGCTCCCCCCTGGGTTGTCAGCCTCGCTGGTGTGCGATGCTTGCCAAATAGTGATCTGTGTAGGACTCATGGGAAGAGGGTCCACCTCCCTGGGTGCCATGCTGGGTAGCTAAGGTAGCTTGTACCATGGCAAGTGATGATCGCAGTAGAGGTTGCTGGCCGAATCTAGCAGCCTTTTTGGGCCTAGGCCTATTATTTTTAGCCGTTTCGCTGGCTTTCCGCCGCCGTGTTATCATGCTAGTAGTATAGCTTAGTCAACGCCGACCAAATGGCGGCAAAGAGGATTCCCCTCCTCCGACTAGATTTTGAATAAGAGGCGTGGTCCCGCTGAGTTGAAATGTCATGCAGTGCGGTCATAGGTTCAGCACACTCCAGCTTTCCATCCACACCCTGGCCTCAAAGGATCCCTGAGGTGATTCCCAGTAATTTTCAGATGGACAGCACACCAGTGTTTCCACCCAAGTAGCACTTGTCCAGCATACTCTGGGACAGCAAGGATATCCCAAGAAGGCGAGGCCCCAACACCCAGCTCTCCAGATAGTCTGTGCTTGCAGTAATCCAGCAGCCTGCAATGCACTGTCATCCGCAGCAAATGTATTCCACAGAAAAGATGATGAACCCAGCTTTAACCAGAATGACCAAGCTGCCAGTCTTATAAAATTCCACAGAAAGAATATTCCAATTGATCCTGCTCCCAGAATTATTCCATACAGAGAGTGTTCGAATTGACCCAGCTTTCCCAACATGCTGGGACAGAATGATCCTCACATCAGAATTTCCCTCCGAGATTAGCATTGCCTGGCAGAAGCAATCTGCCTCCTTGCATGATTGGCTAAAACAGGTGGCTGTGATTGGTCAGAATAATGGGCAGTGATTGGCCACCAGTTCATGTTCAAGTAACTCTGATTGTCCCACTTTATGAATAAATAGGGCCAGAATCCTCTTCAGAACCCAATGTATTTCAACATTTGGCACAGTTTGTTACACCATGGATATATTTGTTGATTGCGAAACTAGAGGTCAGAACACAGTGCATTAGCATTTTTAACGTTTTCCACCTTTGTATTTCACATAGGTTTCAACAGCTAGCGAGCAAAATTGTGGATGCGCCGCCCTGATTTCAGATGCGTGGAAAGCGGAGAGAAATAGATCAGCCGTTATACACCCGGAGCTAAGCATCAGTCCAATACGCGTTAGACTTAATTGAGATGTCCAAAGACGAAATTTGTTACTCTCTTTGTAGCTTCGTTATGGAGGCTAAGAAGGAAAAGGGATAGGACTACCCAGCCGAAACACTGTACTAGCTCATCATTTCCTTGCAGATGTGTCTGAAAATGAAGGGTAGAAGTATGAAACTCCCTAATGAGGAAATTTTTCATACACTCTGGACTCCCGCTTGATTGAGTTGTCAGGAGGGCACCACAAAAGCAGACAGAAGTCATTACTGACGACGAGGCAGTTGAGCTATGGTCTGGAGAAAACCTTGGCACTGACACACCTGAAAAACTGGTGGACACTATGCTGTATATAATTGGTCTGCACTTTGCCCTCCGACCAGTAAAGTGCACCCCGCTTTATTAACTCCCTACTCTCCACACCGACAATCATGGGAACAGGCTGCTAAGATATGAAGATGTTTCGAAAAACCGCCAAGGATGTCAACGGCACGCGAGAGTAAAACCAAAGGTTGTGGATGCATATGAACGAAAAAAAATAACCCTTTCCCGATGTATTGTCACAATTTGTGAGACCTATACCAAACATCGACCGACGTCTGACAAGTGCTCGCCTGCATTTTACCTCCGGCCACTAGCAAATCCTATTAATGAGGTATGGTACTCCTGGCAATCGAGCGGACAGCATGAGTTGGCGAAGATACATGTATACAGCCTCTCTTAAAATTTTGCATGAATTCAAATGCCAGTAAATATGTGAACAGGGTATGGTTGAGGTCTTATTTTGAAAATATTTTGTCGTACGTTTAGCATCACCCTTATATTTTTCATCAAAAACTTGATTAGAGCCGTTTCCACACACTTTTTAATAGTGGATTAACTTTCCTTTTTTACTTTTTGTGATGTATTTTTTAATGTCCCAGGCTGTATTAAAAATTGTGTAAGGAGGCTGGCTTTAAAGGCTTTAAACTGCAATGATTTAATGTATCACCCTCAGTACCATTAATGAACCCCTGGTGAACACTCGCACAAAGAAGTTGGGTGCATTGGGATCGGTATGCATTTCACAACAGAGGAGGGATACTGCTGCTGCTTCCTGGCCTGTATTGTCAAACAAAGTAGCAAGTTAATTTAAATGTGGGCAAAGAAATCCATGGCCCTGGGAAGTGAATTGGTTCAGAAAAATAACTAGTTACTGAATATGCATGAAGTACTACAAGCATTTGCTAATCTAGTAGCCCGAGTGTTCAGGGGAATTCTGACAAACCTCTTAAAAAGAATGTACAGTTTAAGGTTCATTCTTATGAATAATCTACACTTTCATGATAGAGTGTCGTTACAAGAGTGGTTTAATGTAAATAATAACTGTAGATTCGTAACGAGTCTACAGTTTGCTGTATATTCGTTACGAATATTACGGAAGGGTATAAGGGCCACTTGCAAAGAAATTGTTTTCGAGATACTCTCTCGCCGCAGCGACTTACTATTTCACCGCGGCGATTTACTATCTCGCCGCGGCGAGTTATAGCTAAAACTAGCTCAACTCGCTGCATATTAATTAAGACTCCGTGTGAATACCAGACCCAATGACTCTGACTACTTCTCTAATCAAAATAATGTCCTGTGTCTCCCGATGTCCACGTAACCAACACTCCTCCAGATTTCTGGGAATAGTCGAACTATTCCGAACTTATCCTGTCCATATTAAATTCAGTTTAACGTCAACACTTATCTTTAATGATCAATTTTCAAAGAACGGAAATTTATACAAGGCCATAATTTTTCAAGATTGGAACGAATTTTTAAAGTCCAAACTTTTTCCAGATTGAAATAAAACATTTTGAACATATTTTGGAAATGGGAACAGTTTTTCAGCGTAAATTTGCTTAAAACACATTAGATTGAAAACTAAAATGCGTTTTTTTGCCCTAATTTTACTTTGTAGTGGATGGTGTACTCCGACCGCTATACCATGGAAAGCTCACAAACCGAACATTAACGATACCGCCCGAATGCTCTTTTATCTTCTCCCTTTACTCATTTGGCTACCATTCTATTTTAATCTTTGTAACTTTTTTTATTACAATTTTGAGGAGCATTAAAGAAAAGGTGTTGACATTAAACTGAATTTAATATGGACTGGATAAGTTCGGAAAAGTTCGACTATTCCCGGAAATCTGGAAGACTGTTGGTCACGGGGACGTTGGGTGATACAGGACCCTTGATTAGAAGTCTTAGAGTACTCGGAATCATTGGGTCCTATATCCAGACTGGGTCTTAGTGTGCAGCGAGTTGAGCTAGTTTTGGCTAACTCGCCCGGCGCGAGATGGTATTTCGCCACGGTGAGCAGTATCTCGAAAAAAAAATTGGCAAGTGGCCCTTACACGCCTCTGTATGCCCTGCCTGGCGCGCTAGACCCAGATTTGTCACATTGCTTGAGGAGACTTGACCGGATGGATATGTATATGTCTAAACAGTCGCACATAGTGTTCCACCGGACGTCTTGAGGCATGACCGGTCTCTTGCCTCTTTCCTTCTTCAACTTTGCTTAGGCAAAGTTGTTATTCCTACAGTACTTCACCACATTCCTTCACTATTTGGTACTTCCAAGGCATGCACAAGCAGGTTTAAGATGTGTACAGAACACCCATTGCATATGTCACCACATTTGCGCTCTCATTCATTTTTCTCCTCATTGCATTCACATTTGATAATTTATATCCGTAACAATACTGCCAGCTTTGCAGTTAAACTGCTTTTCAGCCTTCTGTATTGAAGCTTCGGCGATCCCTGTGAGATATTCGAACAGTGTGAGATTGGTATCTGCAGTATCCACCAAGTACACTTCACCATGGTCAGTGGTCACAGTACAGCAGATAATGGGGTCATTGTGAACATTGGACCATCCATCTCATCCAAGGCACAGAGTCTTTCCGTTTAATCTGTCTTCAAAATTTTCCATTTCCGTGTTTTGTACATTTGTTGCAAATAAATTCTGGGTGTTCCACCAAGTGAAATAAAAATTGATGCAAATATCCTCCGGGCAACTTGTTCCTCGAGCAATTCCTTTTTGCTTGGTGATGTATTTATTACTAAGTGGTCAAGACATTTTTCTTGTAACTTGATGCTGGTCGTTTGGTGGTAAATTTACTAGATGTAGTTGCTGCACTTGCACCCAGTGCAAAATATGCAGATGCTTCTGAAGGACCAGCTCCAGAGGTTTCGGCTTTGTCGGTAATTGATTCTGAAAGAAGATTAAAAAAGCACAGCTCCGGCGTTCGCTGAGTGCTTGATAAACACAATGGAACACAGCAGTTCACATGGACCATTTCGGACGATAATCGGTATTTTTCCTTTTTGTAAAATCGATACACACGCCATATAGTATACGTTACACACAACGGATCACGTCGACGCGTTCCTGCAACATCCCCACCTTTCACCCACAATGCACCGTGGTAAATACTGCATTACATCATTATGTTGTAGGTCTATAGCACAAAGGTGAATTATGCGTTTTATCAACTGAATTTAATGTGTACAATGTACAAGTTCAAACTCTTTTTTCTTTCATTGTGTTAATATTTCCATTCGAAGAATTTATTTCCTTGAATGTTATTTATTATTAATTATTTCTTTCCTTTACATATTTCCACTATTTATCCTAGCTGGCCATAACTGGGTTTACTCATAACAACTACCACCTGTCCTTCTTTTGCCGCTTGGAGGTGCACTTCAACTTGGGGCGCATACATAACTGTGTAAAAATAAAAAAAACTGCAATTAACCTCACATTTTTCAAATGAATATATACAAAAATAAAATACATGTATGAATTGTACTTGATGGCATCAGTGACACACCATTACGAGTTGAAATTTCGCCAAATAGAAAAAAAAACAAAAAAGATGTACACGTTCTGTAAAGGATATATTGTCCCTTACCCCTAACCCTCCTCAATCCTCCAACAGGTGAAGGATCCAGGAGGGTTAGGGTTACTCACGAAGGGGAAGTATATGTAGGCCTACAGCCACGCTGGGATTTAGCACGGGGAGGGTAGCAAGTAGCAATTAGCACGTAGATGTTACAGTGCCTACCTACAGCCTGGCCCGGCAACTGTAGGTTTAAGTGTAAATTCCATTTTTGGAAATAAATGAGAAAATACTGATAAGAATGGATAAGAACCACCAGATAGCGATAAACTGACATTGTGTCCCATGGTAAAGACAATGGGCCTAAATACACAACATGACGAGCGCAACTGGGGCCTGCGTGGCACCAACTACACACCGACTAGTGACGTACACTTTATTGGTACATGTCCAGTGTGTCAATCTACAGTAAACTCTACACGCGTGAATTTCATTTTGGTCTTGCACTTCGATACAACCCACCTACGACCACAAATGGATAAACTAGCGAATTTTGGCATATGATAATGAGTTATGACAACGGAAAAAATACCTGATTAATCTCTTCCCTGGAGTCTAAAGGGATAAATGAAAAAATCCACGAGAAAACTTGACAGCTCGCCTAGCTCTGCACAGCCAAAGAATTGGAAGCGGTCGAGACCATGCTGTGTTTTATCGATACCCACTAACATTTCAGTTAGGCGTACTCGATTCCAAAGGTCGCACGGCGGCATGGAAAGTACGCAACGAATACTGCTTGAAAGGAATACAGCCCCCCAGTATTAGCCTGGCGCGGAGCAGAGCAAGGCGATTGGCTGATCCTGGCATGATTCATGCATTCATCTTAAAGTTAGAGCAGTGCTAACAGTGTGAACCCCGTGTACATGTTTAATGAAAGGGCAGTAACCATCAGAAGTCCACCGAAAATGTGTAATCATAAAATCCTGCCTCCCTAAGTTAAAAAAACTGCATGATAGCAAAATTGCCAGTCTCGAAGATACTTTGAGATTTTATTTAATATGTTTATTTTTATTTACTGACATTTATTTATTTATATGAAGGTGCAATCATAGAAACCAAGAAGGATAATTTACCTTGTGTATGCTGTTCATCCGGCACAACATCAAAGTTCCACTTGTCGTAATGCGCTTTCATTTGCGTTACAAGCACCATTAACTCATAGCCATACTTTTTACATTTGGCTCGGCATCCTGTTGCTATTTTGGTAGGCAACTTTTCGGAATGGTACCATATGGGATCAAGTTTGCGTCCTTACATGATGGTTTATTCTGGCTTTCCTTCTTAGAATTTGCAAAGCTTTCCTGATTATGATGTACATGGAAAAATGGAATACTCAAGTTGGGGAAGCTCCTTGAGTGAAATTTGCCAGACACCCCCTTCCTGTGACATTTACTGGGAAATTTACTGAAATCCATCACCGTTTTGATTGTACAGAAGTTCTTTGTGAAGTGCTAAAGGCTGTATATATATGATATATACATAGACTTGTCTATGACAATGTCCATTACCATGAAATGTTACAAAAATTATGTGACTGATTTAAAGAGCAAACATTTGGGGTTCATGGTAGAATAAAAAAGTGTTTAAAATTATTCTTAACCATCATCTTTACTTTGAACGCACTCTAAGTACACTCTAAAATCATATAAAGCTGACCAAATAAAAAAAATCTGATTTCAATTTTTTGAAATCTGATTTCAATAAAAAAAACTCTGTTTTTTTTCAGATAAAACAAATCAAATACCCTTTTTACAAGTCTGCACGAGATATATGCACGGAACATGTTTAGGTTTACGTACCTTTGTTTAGGCCTATGTGTTGTGAAAAAAATTAGCGAAAACACTCAATTTTTGCACTCTTAGCACTCTTTTAGGTGTCAGCAAGGGAAGACAACCATGGTCAAGGTCAATGTAAATGATGTAATGCTGATAACTTTCGGTATAATACTATTTCCATGCATTAATGAAAACAGTTAGAATTTGCAACCACATGGCTTACCTTGATGATGATTACACACATAATGACAACGATGACCATAATGCATATGCTAACGGCAAGATCTGCATTGTCTGTGGCAACTGCACTGTTCAACTTCGTTAAGATCACCTGAGACAGAAACAGGTAAATTGGGAATTTTTAGGGACGTTCCGGAAATTACAGCATTTTGTTTAACCTAATCCTACCCCTTAAATATGTTTAATATTGTTGTATTCAACATGATTAAGGTTATTTAATTCTTTCTTTTACAAAGCAGTAAAGCATACTTTACAACGAAATGTTTTATTCTCACGCTTAAAACGCCGAGCCGATGTTTTATAATTAAATTTTGCGCTTAAACACTTCAACCAGTTTAGCCACGCCGAAGTGACCGAGGAAGGCGGTCTTCGTTGCTGAAATGTTACATATAAAAATTCCGCAAGTTTGTTTGGTTTTGTGGATTTGTCCGTCTCTTTTGCACGTCTTTCCTATTGCTGCCCGCTGGGGTGTGGAAGAAAAATGCGGTCAGAACGATTTCTACGGTAAATCCTAACCCATTCGCCACCAAAACCCCTAAGGTTTAACTCATCCGTTATCCCTGCAAACATTAACAACCTCAGGTTTGATAACTCATCAGTTATCCCTACAAACATTACCAACCTCAGGTTTGATAACTCAGTTATCCCTACAAACATCACCTACCTAAGGTTTAACTCATCAGTTATCCCTACAAACATTAACTAACTCAGGTTTAACTCATCAGTTATCTATACAAATATTAGCTACCGTGCCCTGGACTGACGTATCACCCCCACGGAACACTTTTTGTACCGTCATAACGTTAGGATTTGGAGGAAAGGGCCGATGAATATTTTGTCGCTCCTGAAAATATTGCTTGCGTGAGCTTGAGCGGCCCAACGGCTCCTTTGCGTCGTGCCGTTGGGTCGCACCGTCACCTTCTCGCCATTACGTTGGTACACACACGACGAGTCGCGTCGTGCCTCGCGTCGTGCCGCCGGCCGTCGCGTCGTGTTGTCGTAGGTCCTTTCCGTGTTGGATTTTTCCGGCTAAACGTCGCCCCGTCCGTCGCCCGTCGCGTCGTACGTCGTGTCGTGCATCGTGTCGCCTATTACGTCGCCTGAAGCACGACGCCACGCACGACGCGACGCACGACGCGTCGTGTGCTGTCGCCCTTTGCTTCTTGGCGTGTATAGAGGGAGCCTTTACTGTTTTCTTTCATTTCTGCCCCCCGTGCTTGCATAGTAGGGTACAGTCCACTAATTCAAAACCCAGTGTAAAATCGACACTGTTCAGGGCCCAATGACATGCATACCAACATCCTTGAGATTGCTGAAACACAAATAAATTTATTGTCTGGTCCCTTATCTTTCGATTTCTTTTCAATTTTTTGTTGGTTAACCAAATTATATTTTTAATTATTCCCACAGAACAAAATCACCAATTATATTTTTAATTATTCCCATTAAAAAAATAACCCCGAAAGCGATTTTTCCGAAGTCCGAATGCAGCCGTTTTTCAAGTGGCAACCCTCAACCTTCTTGGGCACTTAGGACCATTTTTCAGTTGTAGTTTTTAGCCATTCTGCTCTCATAAGATAGCTGAAAGACCCAGGCAGTTGATCCTGGCAACGATTTACACAATCTCACCGTTTGGGGGGGGGCAAACAATCTCCCTTTTTCAGAAAATTTCTAAGCCGCTACTTTTAATGCTAATGACTCACTTGAATAGTGGACTGCATGCACCCAGTATATGGTATCATCGCTCTTTGTACGCTGCCGCCATGGGCATGCGGAGCCTCGAACTGACAGCTTTTGAAATATTGTGCAATCGTATCGTATAGATGGTTGAGGAACTAACGTAAACGCAGCATGCCCAAAATTACTAAGCAAAATAAAGCTGCCAGATCGAGGCTCTGCATGCCTATGGCGGCAGCGTACAAAGAGCGAATAGGTATAAAACAGATCTTGTTTTTGTTGGTTTTTTTTCATGCATGCTTTCTAAGTTTGTGTTTTCATTAAGAGGGAGTGTTGAAGAAAAGTTTTTTAATCAAAATGTCATTAGAAAGAGCGTCACGACCAACTATCAGCCTTGTCTCCAGGAAATAAATAACATCAGCCACAACTTTATCTTAGCTTTTCCTGCTCTAATTTTGATCTTTCTAATAATTATGTAATAGAATGGATTTTGTGTCCCCATGATTTGAAATCCTAACTCCCCCAGAATTTGGTCATACAATTTCTCAAAAATGTGTGGGTTGCTTGGCAGCGCGTGTAGGCAGTTGGTAGCAGAACTTGAACCAACCACAGGAGTCGAGCTGATAACTTCCCTAGCCAGTGACCTGTCACTTCACTTGGCTACTGGACTGAACAGAGACTGTTCTGTTGTCTCTCTGTGATTTCTCCTTCCATTGGGCTTGCCATTCTTGCAAATTCGTCCCTGTCCTGCTCTTGGCAAAGACATCACCAGAGTTAGCCTATTGAGCTACACATGTATACTTTGCTGGACAATGGGTGGCCTGGACCAGCCTCTGCATTAATCAATTCCGTTCCATTTATACACACACGTATGGTGTACTATTTACGACACACATTTCTCTCTCTCTAGCCTCCCTCAAGGCGACGCAACTACACGACGCGACGGCACGATGATTCGTTGCGTCGTGCCGTCGGGTCACCGTCAACATCTTGCCATTACTTTTGTAATTAAGTGGAAGGTCACTGGCTGGGGAAGTTATCACCGCCTTCTCAAGGACTCTTGTGGCTGGTTGCAAGTTCTGCTACCAACTGCCCACACGCACTGCCAAGCAACCCACACAAATTGTATGACCTATTTCTGGGGGAGATAGGATTTCAAAAAGTAGGGGAACAAAATCAATTCTATTACATAATTATTAGGTAGATCAAAATTAGAGCAGGAAAAGATAAAACAACGTTTATGGTGGTCCAAGTTATTTATTTCCTGGAGACAAGGCTGATAGTTGGTCGTGACGCTCTTTCTAATTACATTTTATAAAAAAAAAACAAACATTTTCTTCAACAACTCACTCTTTATGAAAACACAAAGATAGAAAGTAACCATGAAAAGGAACAATAACAGAAACAAGACCTGCTACCTATTCGCTCTTTGTACGCTACCATAGGCATGCAGAGCCTCGATCTGGCAGCTTTTCCCGTGTATGTTGCTAAGTAAGTCTGGGCATGATGCTGCGATTGGACAATATTTTAAAAGCTGTCAGTTCAAAAGGTCTGCATGCCCATGGCGGCAGCGTACAAAGAGCGATGATACCATATACTGGAAGCATGCAGTAATGGCAAGAAGGCAACGTTACGACCTGACGGCACGACGCAAGGGAGCCGTCGTGCCGTCGCGTCGTGTAGTTGTGTCGCCTGGAGGGAGGTTAGAGAGAGAAATATGTTCGTCGTAAATAGTTCACCATAATTTTCAATATGTACACCAGCCGTTTGTTCTATGGAGATTCTAGAAAAGGATTCTCATTTCAATTCTTGACCCAGCTATTTGAGCCCTGCATCCGAACACGTTTATAATATGCACACGCTGCGCTGTGATGTCCTCAAATTAACACCCATAAATTCCGTTCATAACGATTTAACGAAGGCCTCACCTTCAGACTGTAGTTGTTTAAAGGAAACCCTTCCCTCCAATATGCCCTTTTTCGTTATACAAAAGGAGTGTGGTGTCCCATTCAAATTTTGCCCATTGCTTTTGGTTACACGTACAGTCAAAAATTCCTCACGTTCAAAGTTCACAGTGCGTGGAGATGCAGCACGCACAGCCGGCTGCGCACACAAATGCATATGCGGAAAACGCGTCGACAGGTTGGCACAGCACGGTCAGAAAGGAATTGCAGGTAAACAAAATATCTTTCCCGAAGACAATTTACATCTCAAAAATTTATTTTTCTTGTACAAGTGAAAGTCCCATATAAAAAATATGTCATACGGATTTAAAAACTCCGAATCAAAGTTGGAATTAATAAATTATTGCCAGCTGTTCGTGGATCGTGGTCCATCTTTATACAGCTAAGAAACAAAGGATGTGTACGCTATTGCTGCACAATACTGAATGAGAATGCTTGTCGCACAATACCCTTCTGTCCACCCCCCCCCATGCCGGAGTAAATTCGTTGTGCGTACTACAGTGTGCTCCGCGTCAAACGCACATATACTTGCGCTCCTCATGGCGCGCCTATGCAGTGAGTACCAAAAAAAATGGCCCACTTTTGTGCCGCTCAGAGCGGATAAGGTTACAAATCTACCACAGATGGGAACTTTATCGACGGTATTGAAAAGAAATAATTGGCTGGGTAATAAAGAGTGACGAATTCTGGGCTTTACTTTATATTATGAGAGAGCAGATCCTACATATGCAAATTTTTTTGGGGGGTATGTTTTCATTTTTTTAAATAAAATATAACAGAAATTAATCCGAAACAATGAATGGATGTCATAAAAACAAGAAAAAGTCAACATCAAAGAGCGAATAGCATGTACTTTGCAAGAACGGTGGACGGAAATGAAAAAAAAACAGTAAATGCGCCCTCTATAAACATCATGAAGCAAAGGGCGACAGCACGAGACGCGACATAATAGGCGGCGCGATGCACGACGGCACGACGCGACGGACAACGGAAGGGGCGACGTTTAGGCAGAAAAATGCCACAAGGAAAGGACGTAAGACGGCACGACGCGACGTGCGACGATGTACAAATGTAATTGCAAAAAGGCGACGGTACGACCCAACTGCACTACGCAAGGGAGCCGTCGTGCCGTCGCGTCGTGTAGTTGCGTCGCCTGGAAGGAGGCTATAGAGAGCTAGCAAGCGAGACAGAAACGTGTGAGTAAATGATACACCATACATACCTGCATACATTGCAAAATCAAAGCAAAGAGCGACCTCAGGCGGCCTGTTAAAGAAATATGCAAATCAGCTGAACCAGGACGAACGTCTTGGTGCAACTAGCCGCGGGAACTGTATTGGGCGGTGCTCACTATGCTAGTGACAAGAGCCGATGTTTTAAATAAGTTTTTGGATTGGTTCATTGCTACATAGTAAATGCATGATTAAAAGTCGGTCGTGCAGTGAAAGGTTAACTGAACGCACACATTTTATTATTTATTTTTATTATTTTTGTTATATTTATTTTGCCATCTGACCAGAGTAATTGGAGATTGAGTTCGCCTTGGCTTTGCTTTGTTTTACTGATGGTGATTGATTTTTCCCCAACAATTTAAATTAGTTGACAAACGCTATCTGGCTTCATCGGTTGCAATACAGACTTTGCTGATGACCTGCAGTTTTGTAAGGACAAATTAAATGCCAATTATCACAACTTAGCTGTTTCACATGGAGTTGTCCGTAACGGCATCGAGCCTACTGGTGTGCTTCACGGTACTGCAGAGTACATGTAGATGGACGTCTTGTGCCAAACAAGCAGCTACAATGCCCTTAGCAGCCAACGAGTCGGCTTGATCCTGTATCAAAGCCGTCGGAGGAGAAATGACTAACGCTATGGGCTTTGTATCTGATCCGAGGAGCTGCGAACAGAAATAACAGATATTCCGTAGGCACAGCCGGTTGGCAAATTCACGAAAGCGTCGCGACCCTACAGAAAGTATTTTACTGAAGCCTTACAGCTGCTCGGCACGAAAATAACCCAACATTAATTTATCTGCAGCAGAATTCAAGCAACAAGACAACTCGTTGTGCTACAGTCGTCTCGTTACATGGTTATCATGCACGCCAGCTCACGTTGATGCATCATGCATGTGTATACTTAACTGAGATTGGTCACTATGCAGTCATCGCGCGCCTGCATCTATTCATGCATTCTATTTGCATACGAGGTCGTGCGCTAGAAATCTAGCGAAAAAAGTAAAGAAAAACATAAGCTTTCTGGGACGGCTGCACCAACTGAGGCGTTCGTCCTGGTTCAGCTGATTTGCACATATCTTAGGCCGCGTGAGGTCGTTCTTCGTCTTGATTTTGCAATGTATGCAGGTATGTACACGTACGCACTAGGTGCGAATGAGGAACGCCTTGACCAAGCACACACGCTGGCATGACAGGCTTACAACGATTTTTCTCTCGCTAGCGCTTCGTATCATTCATTTTGTCCATTTCTCCTTATTGCTAGCATATGCAGCCCCAATCGTTAACAAAATAGCTGACCATTTAAATTTTTGGTGGAATGACGTTGCACAGCGTTTCCTCCGCGACTGTCTGCGTCTTGGCGTCTTGCAGACCGTCTGCGTTACAAACGACCATATGGAAACCCTACTCCATGGGCTGAGTGCGCGTTCCTTCACTAGCCCAGCACCCAATTTCACAAAACCCGTCTTAAGTGTAGAATACGAAAATGATGCTCATTTCCCATTCAAGATGAATATACATGAACGTAAATTCAGTCGCGTGCGTATTTCAAAAGCTGCGCCAACGTATTCTCTTGCCCGTCACACGCGTCCATAGTAAACACGCTGAGGAAAGTCTTAATTTGAATATCTCAAATAGGGTGCGTTCGATTAGCTTACACGTGTAAGTCAAACTTACACGAAAGCGTTCGTTTAGCCATCACGTGATCCTTGTGCCTGCCCTGGTGTCAGGCACTACTACCTCGGCTGGCGAGCGGGTCTCTGGAGGCTGCCCGAGTGTAATGACGTCACGCATGGACTGTTCGTGCATGGACGTACATGATGGTACGTGGCGGGGAGTTGACCTTTTTCCAAAGAATGTCTTGACGAGTACACTGCAGCGTTCGATTACCCTCATTTCGAAGCTTCCCTTGGGTGTAACACTGGTGTACTCAGGGAAGCTAATCGAACGCACCCATAGTAGGATATTTAAATTTTCCACCCTGAGCTGAAGTGCACCCCCAATTGGCGAAAAGAAAGACAGATGGTTACAAGCTGGTTCTTGCACGCGTTGTGCAGAATTAGAATCAAAAAGATAGGAACATATTTTCCGAGAAAGTAAAGCTTTTTAGATTTTTTTTATTGTAATGATTTTAAAGCAGACCGTACTTTGAATTTTTGAAATCATTTTCCAAAACCTAATATATCTTTTTTGGATGAAATTTTACAGACCTAACATGTTTTTAAGATTCGAATGAATTTTTTGACCCAACATGTTTTTAAAATTCGAATACAATTTCGTAGACCTGACATGTTTTTAAGATAAGAATAAATTTTTTTGGACATTATGTTTTCAAGAATTGAGTAAATTTTTTCAGACCTAACATGTTTTCGAAATCCGAATGAAATTTGACAGACCTAACGTTTTCCAGATTCGAATGCATTTTCCCGACAATAAACAGCCGGAGGTATCGAGTTCTGCACCCGCATTTCATCCGAATTCAGAAAGACTCCGAATTTTGAGAGCATCCGACTAAAAATGCATCCAAATTGAGAAAGCATCCGAATTGAGAAATCATCCGATCTTTTTGACGGTGTTCGGCCCGATCGTACCCGAAGTTCTGAATCTTTTTCGACCTTTCGACTGTGTTCGGTATGCGCGTGCGCAGTCAAACTACAGAATAATTCCTGCTCCCTTAATCAGGCGGGAAGTCAGTGCTATAAGCCCCAAATTTCGAATTAAGTCAAGCGACTACATACATACATTGACGGCACGGATGTTTTGCTGGTCTGGACGACCGTGAGTGCGAGCCGCAGCGCACCCCAGGCACGCTCACTTAGTTTGTGCGCATGCGTACTAAATCCCCTGTAGCCAGAAGCCTGTAAAATGGCCCTTGACTCGGATAGGTGGACCCCACAGTAATCGATCAACATCAAGCTCAGAAAAAGTTAGTTGCCCCCTATTTTCACACTAATTAGTATTTCAACACTCAAAGCCCCTTTTGATAACTTGCACACGATAAAAATCCTTTTCTTGTCAAATTTTTGCCCGTCTTTCTTACGTACCTCCAAAGTAAGAATTTGGAAGTAAAGCCAACATTTTTAGAGGGGATTTTTTCAGTTTTGCCAAGTTTTCCCAGACAATTTACAATTCTCTACTTGTGAATAATGAGGAATATCATGCACGCTCTAATGGGCAAGTATCATGCAAGAAGGATACCCGTACAGATGATAACGGGAAGTTTTTGTTTGTGCCTGATAATCGGGCAATTTGACGTGATTGTACGCATTCGTGCAATGCAGTAGGCCAACTCGTTAACAAACGCACTCGTATCCAGATCTGCGTAGGTACGTGCATACACCATGCCTAAAATTAGGACATCTCACTTTTGACCGCTGACAAACTCGTGTGGAAATTTGAATCCGCATGAAAAACGAAATACATTTCAAACAAATGGCTCTTGATCTTGACAAAAAATTTACTGATAGATACAAAACAAATATCAGTCTTCCAGACAGTATCACCAGTGATCTGAGAGGAATTCGACAAAAGAGTGCAGATTGGACACAAAGCTGTGTAAAAATACAATAATTTTTCATCATTATACTTTGTTGAAAACATTGACATTTTCCACAATTTTCCACAATTTTTCTGCACTAGATGCTATTACATATCACCATTTGATAGACTTTTGGCAATTTATTCACACACGAGGTCTTCAAGGGAAACCTTTGTGACAATACAATCCCCCACACGGTCTGGTAGAATAATTTTTCAGGCTGACGACCATTATGTCACTGTTGCGCATGTGCAAATACACAACTAAATAGGTGCATATATGGGGACCAAACATACATGCAGGGACGTCGTATGAAATTTAGTGCTTATAGCATGCGCATGCGCATACCGAACACAGCCGAATCGTCGAAAAAGATTCGGAACTTCGGGTACCATCGGGCCGAACACCGTCAAAAAGATCGGAAGCTGTCTCAATTCTGGTGCTTTCTCAATTCAGATGCTTTTTCAATATAAGGATGCTTTTTAAAGTCGGATGCTTTCGAAATTCGAATGCTTTTTCAATATTCGGATGCTTTTTAAAGTCAGATGCTTTCTGAATTCGGATGAAATATGGGTACTGAACTCGAAACCCTCGGCTGTTTATTGTCGGGGAAAATGCATTTGAATCTGGAAAACAATAGGTCCGTCAAATTTCATTCGGATTTCGAAAATATGTTGGGTCTGAAAAATTTCATTCCAATCTTAAAAAATGGTACGTCTGAAAAAATTTAATAGAATCTTAAAAACATATTAGGTCCAAAAAATCCGTTGACCCGACAGCACTACGCAAGGGAGTTGTCGTGCCGTCGCGTTGTCTTGTTGCATCGCCTGCAAGGAGGCAAGATATATATAGAGAGAAATGTTTGTCGTAAATAGTACACGATAGTTGCATGGGGAATTCATCGCTCTTTTTCCAACGCCCGAATAGGCCTGCGCTGGGAAGGGCTGATGGCCACCCGAAGTCACAGATAACGACGCGCTGAGCATTGTGGGTGAATTTCTGCCATGCGCTTCAGCTTGCTCAATGTGGCTGTTTTCAATTCGATGATGTTTTCTCCACTTTTCAGGTCAGATACTCCAACAACTCCCTCTGAAACTTTTTTGTGTGAATGACCAGAAGGTTTTGCTTTTCCAAAAGATCATACTTGCTGAACGTGCTTCCAGTTGAAATCTGGTAATTTTCCTTATGTTGCTGCGTTGTAGATCCTGAAAGATGGTTTTTCAGTCTAAGCCAGTTGCTTATTCCCCCATTATTGAGGGAATTATTAGCAGTTTTACTGGAGGTGCATATCCATGATAATTCCCAGTGAGTTTCCTTTATAATTTGCTAACTATGCCTGGTTTTAGATGTAAACAACATTGAATCGGTACCCAGAATTATGAGTAAATTGTCATTCCTAATCTCACGGGGGCAACCACGTTGGCTTTTACTCTGCTTGTATTCATAAAATGTATGTACCCGTGTACTGTGGGTTTTTCATTGTATTATTGTGAGAATGTTTGGATGCAAAGTTTGGTGCCAGAAACTTTGGTGCCAGAAACTGTATATTTTTTGTGCACAAGGAGGTGAATTTTGCTATAACACGCTGTTATATTCATGCCTCGGTCTACTTACATGTAGTTTGAAAAACACCTTGACCTTAAATCACATGTGTCCTTTACCTTTGTACAAATATTTGTACAATTACAATTACAACTCCAATTAATTTTCTGACTGCTAATTGGTAATTTACTCTCTACGATACACTATGCCTATGATATACTCAACTTTAGCAGCCTAGCCTTATATCATTGAAAACATCGGTTCTGTGAGTTTTCCGCATGTAGGCCTACATGATAAAGGTGTAGCGCCATAAAGTCCCTAGTGCACATGGACCTTTAATCTGTATGGACCACCTAAGCATTGTAAATTACTCTCCGGAAAAGCAAATATGTTGCAAATTTGCAACTCTGGGTCACTGTGTCGGGAAGGTTGGGTCATCGCAGGCTAGTAGCAGCCTAGGCTTTCTTAAATATTATTATTTAAGCAGGAAGAGTTCCATATAGGCCCAGCCTACCCCCCAGAAGTAGTAGGTAAAAGAGAGTTAGGGACCAACCACCCTGTTTGCACGAGTTCAAGACCAACCACCCCGTTTCCACGCTTCATCAACTCAACCCTCCTGTGCCGCTTTCACCCGCGGGGGACTTTCCACAAACACATCGATCTTTGACTCCGTGGGGATTTTCCACAAACAATTCGTGTGTCCCAAACACCCCGGTTATTTGAAAATTCAGTTATACCCGAAGCTTTGAGGGAAATGAAAAAGATTTACAACCACCTTAAGTAAATTGTATTAATTAAATAGCCATGAAAACAGAGATAATAAACCAAACACCAAACGTCGATTGTCGTCTTTGCAAAAACACAGTCGGGCCTCTCAACGTGATAGATGCTTGCGATTCCACTAATTGTTTAAATTCTACTGGTATTGACTGATGCACTGATTGCGCTGAATCTGACGAAAGCGGCTACGGTTGTTAAAAGAAGATGAGACTAACAACACCAACCAATCCCGAACCAGAATCTGACTTGGACAAAAAAGCAGAAAAACTCGGTTTATTTATTATACACGATGAAGAAGTAAGAGTGGAAATAAACGACTTCCCACCGGCACCACCTATATCACCAGACTATTTAAATCTTGTAATGGAAATAGAGCGTAATGCAACCCTGGGAGGCATTTCGAATTTATAACCACGCGGTTCCGGGAGCGGACTATTCCGTTGAGTCCGTTTCATTTTTCAGGGTTGCAGAGCCCCAAGTCCGTCCTAAAGGTATATTAATGCTTCAATGGTTGTCCCCTAGCCCCTACAGATCTTACAAACCACCGAAAACCACAAAAAGTACATCACAGTACCGTGGGGGGCCGTTTTCCCAGGCTATCCCGATTTGAAGGGGGGCCTTCGCCACGCGCCAGCCAAGCCATACCACCACCACAACACCCCCCCAACAAAAATAACACTTCAAAGGACAGCCGAAAGAGGCATCTGACAAGTTCCAGACAGCTGTCACCGATAAAGAACATTCCACTGCCTGCCCCAGGCACCGTGTTGTCAACAACCCATTAGATTGTACACAAGGGACCACTTAGCACACAGTCCTATGGGAATAGGCTGTAGGCTGGCTCAAGGCCGGCTGGAGTTTTTTGCATTTTTTCTGGCTAGGGGAGGCCCTGGCTGTAAAATGACTAAACCAGGTTTTTCAGCATGTACAGCGGTAGGATATGATAAGAAGTCGTGGAATTTGGACTAAAAAAATTCTATGTTAATTAGCTCCAATGGACTCGCCAAAAGGGGCTGTTTCCTCTACCGATGGTTTTAATAGACGAAGCAACCTAAGCAAAAAATGAAAATAAATATAATTACTATATCTTGAATTAAACCACGTCAACCCAAGTATATATCGTAACTGAGGACCAGGAGCGCTTCAATGCCCACAACACGATCCTAATGTTGTATACAGTCCTTTTGACGCAAGTAAATTAACCATTTCGAGCCCCGTGAAGGCAGTAATGCAACTCTATGCTGTTTGCCCATTTATTATACTCACGACGGCCAAGAAAAGAGCCTACTAATTATGATGACAGACACGCCTTGTTACGGCACAAATCACCTGTATAAGTGCAGCACACGAGTTAAACTGACGATAATATTGTTGGTCGCACAATCTGTTATCAACTACTAAACAAATGATGCGTATACTGGACGACATAAATTTAGTGACGTACAAGTACATCGAAACACTGGCCGGGACCAATAGTATCATACCATCTTGCACAATAAACGCTTACAAAGTCAGTCGCTATATCGACGATTTGAACAGAATAGAATACGTCCTACACCGACAAACATCACATGTACGTTAAAATTGATTCTTATGCCTCGTTATATTGACTATAGAAATAGGCCCATTGACGCGTCAAATATTGAGAAATATATAAATAAGAGATGTGATGCCCAATCATTAATTTATCCAAAAGACGTGTATTTAGGAACTCATGGTTCGTTTTCTTGTGGCGCCAGCGTTAAATACACGGTTTCGACTGCCATGTTGAAGGTTAGAAACGACGGAATTATTTCGAATAAATCGGCCTTAGAAGCATTTAGCGGATTTCACCTTAATGAAACTGAATTAGAATCTGAGCCCGATATGACCCGTGAATTAAAGGTGAATTAAACTAACTTAAAGAACTTTTAAAAGCCTCGGTTATTCTCCGGAATAATTGTTTTTTCTCCTTGTAAAAATTACTATTCATTAAAACATGAATACATCATCAAATCTTAACCAGATCTGCCAAAAACAATACAATAAGACACTTGCTCGCATATTAACAGAATGGAACTAAGAGAAGAATCTAAACTCGTATGCCGGAATTGTGGCTTAGTATTATTTCACATTTATTCAGACGAAGTACAAAACGTGTGAGGTAAATACAATCAGCGTTTTGTTTATGAAAAGCAAGAGTCAAAGTCAAGCAAAACTTCAAAAGAACTAAATGTTCAATTGACGCATAGCCAAGCGGGAGCTATAGAATACAAATTAAAGCAAGTTTTAGCGGGCAAAATTTCTAGAGGCAAGCCGCTCCGTGCTTTAATTGCCGTGTGTTATCAAGACGTGGCAAAAGAACCCACAAAAGCCGTAAAAGACATTTTTCAAGTCTTGGTTAAACACCGAGACAACGCCGTTAATAAATATAACCTTGCTGGACAAGATTTTTAAAAACCTGTTTATACTAAAATGGAGACACACACTTTTTACATGACCGAAAGCGAGCAGACTTTAAATTAGAAAATTAAATCGACAATTTAAAAGGCGATAAAAAGATTAAAGTCAGATAAGCAGGATTTCACCCCGGGTATTTCAACATTAAAAAAGTCCACTGAAATCGAATGGCACACTCAAGTCGAAGGGAGTCCGGCATATTCAAATGGCAGACCGAGAACTAGGCTGGGCAGACCGACCGAGCATAGAGAAGCAACACAACCAACCGAGCCAACCATCAGCACCAAGCACAGCAAATACGAGGCCCAATAGGCAAGATATTAATGGAAGTATTATAGAAGCACTTGAACTGACAGTACCGTTCTCAGAATAAGAGACAGATACTCTCGTTTTGCTTTATGACAAGATAAGAAATTACATTCGGGATAACGAGGCGGGGAATTTTGAAAAATTTGATGACATAATTGAAAAAATGTTAAATATCCAAAATCAAATGGATATGCTAGGAGATAAAAGTATAAGGTCAACTTTAATACCAGTCGAAGCATCAGATAAAGAGAAAGAAAACACACTAATTTATCTAATACTTTTATCCCGGGGCTAAGTTGATACCTACGAAGAAGCTGGTCGCATCGCTTTAAAATTTACTCAAGAAGGACTTTTAGGCGATGGCAACAAAGAAAGAACAAGAACCATTGGAGCCGCTCAAACCGAACCCAGACCCACTGTTTTAGTCACGGCCTCTGGTTCAAACGCCCTAGAAGTGATGCATCGCTTGTACGAGAGAAGCTCCCAGTGGTTTTTTGGGGGGTGGAAGCAGGGAAGTGTAATTATTCCACCGGGCTTTATAACGTCGATTTGTTTGATTTTATTTTAAATGCAATTCCCGGCGTGAGTTCTAAAGTTCACGAAAAGTCAAACTTGGTAACCATAATTATAACGGATTTAAATCTCAGATTAAAGCTAGGCAAAGAAGTCGGCAAACTTTTAAATCTGCCGAGAGGTAGAGTCGTTCCAAACGTTATCTACAATGGAAAGATAAATACAATCCTTTTGACGGACTTTGGATACACTGCCGTAAAATAAACAATCACTTTAATTTCTTTAACGGGAAGCCCTCGTATTTACTATGCTCCACGTCAGACCCGATTGAAAGCGCCAAGTCACTTGTAAACGATCAGATAACGAGCTTACCTTTTTCGTTGAGAAACGAGCAACAAGAATTGATAAACAACAAAGACAATTTACTCGAGCTAGACTTTTTAAAAATTGTATAATAAAAAAGATGGTAGAAACATTGAGTCAAACAATTATCCGGGTTTGAGTAAGTATCCACAGTTAAAGTCTGCCGAACAAGCAGAGACTAAAGTCTACAGGCTCAAAAAGATCGAAGAAATTAAATCGCAAATTTTTAAAGAACGCAACGCTTAGTTACAAAAAGATCAAACGGCTTACGAAGTTAGTTACAAACAGATCAAACGGCTTTCGCCCGCGCTCGGTTACGTGGAGTACGGAGTAGAAGCGATAGGCTCTCCTTCGGCCGCCGTCGGAATCCCTGCTCTTTTTGGCAGCGTGTCAGCGCCTGTGGGGCTAGTAATGGAAGGCATTGCTATCGGCGAATTTGGTGCTTACGCGATGTTGAAATACGCAAGTCGTCGGCTGTCGCACAAAACCAAAAACACGATCCAATTCGCGTACGTTTGCGACGCCAAGCTTAACACTGTAGACGAATACGTGTCTCGTGCGATTAAGGATGGTGATATCTCTCAAGAAGAATTTGTACCAATTTTATCCGAACTGAAAAAGAATTAACGAAATGAAGGAAAAGATTCGGTCAAACACGACTACAAAATTGAAAGAAAGTAAATCGGCCGGGCGGCCGTTTTTAAAAAAAGACCTTGTGAAAAACTTTGCGAATAAGTTTGCACAAGTCTGTTAAATACGACCAACCGCCTGCTTACCAAGAAATAAAACCCACCGCGCCTCCTTTTTAAAAGCGTATAAATAAATGGGCCACAACTTTAGTCATTTAGCGATTGTTGTCAACAAGGACAATTGGTTTCAAAATTTAACGCTCGAAAATAAATTACTAAAAGTAAATACGGACGAAACGGTCAATCGTAGGGTTACGGAACCGATTTCGTTTTACCACAACCAATTTAATTTCGCGGTCCATTGCGCGACAACGGCATGCGGAGTGGGTTCTGATCTACTAACCGATTCTGATCCATACGTGTCGGCTTTATTCAACTTTCACCTATTTTACACGGCGCGAAAAATATTTCACTACCACGTAATGCCGATTCCTAGCGACCACATCTTCAACGCACTGCACAACAATTACAATCGTAGCAAATGTATAGACATTTGCCGACAGGACATTTCAAGATTCGCTACAATATGCGAAAACGCCGTTAAATTTCGTAGTTGCACCCGGTGTATACTTGGTGCCTTCTGACATGGATTTGTGAATCGGCATGTTTGACGGATACAGCAACCTTTAGATCGCGACACCAGGAATGAAAACAGGCTACGTGCCAAGTTTGAACTCGAGGGTAATGGCGGTTATTGATTCCCCTTCCAATTTTACGGAACTAGACCCAGAACCAATGTCCAACAGAAAAGAAACCGCTACACATTCACAACGAAGAAAAAAGCATCATAAACCGTTGGAGCCATTGCCGTTGATGTGATAGGCTTTATGCCGTACACAGTTTTAACTTAAACGAAAAAATAAAAGGCATGAAAAAAAACCTTCCCAAATTTGGGGAGGGGTTTAATTTTTTTTGCCCAAGTTAAAACTATTATAAACCAATTTACGTTTTTTATACAAAAGTCAAATTTAAATAACCTGCCGCTAAAAACAAAGTCCAGACGTGATCCGCAACCCAACCGACCGCTTTACTCGCCACGTTAAAAAACCAACTCAAACGCTACCGATTATGCCGGGTAATGCGCCCAAGGCAGACAAATCCAGTTTCTTCAATACATTTGCCAAATTTTGCAATTATCTTTTAATCCTATCGGTTACGCCACCTTTGGACGGGGGTTTGGTTTTGGTCCTGGCGTAGGCGAAGGTTCAGGAGCGGATCCAGCAGCTTTGACGCTAGCTATGATACTACTTACAATGGTACTTACGGCTAAACTGAAAGCCGTTAAAATGTTTACGATCGTGACGCCTTACTCTCTAAACAAAGTTCGAACCTTTTCACATAAAGTTAAACTACTGTCAATGACTGCTGTAATCGTTTCCTTAATGCGATTTATTTGGCTTCGTAACTGATCTGTTAATTATTTTGAGCCTACTTTGTCTTTCCACTTGCAAATCGTTCAACTGTCGTTGAAGGTCTACACGTTCTGCATCAGTCGCCGCTTCCTCTGTTTTTTTTAACCTCTTGAATTTTTTCGTCCAATTGATCCAATTTGCCATGGTTTAAAATCAGCTCTCCTTTGACTGTCTGTAACGATTCATCTAGGGCTAGCAACTCTCTGTAATTTAACCCTTCTGTTTGAGCTTTCCGATTTTCATTGACCTCTTATACGATGTCACTGACTTGGTCAGCTTCTTGGGGAAGCTCTTCCATCTCGATATTTTCGGATTGAATCGAGTTTAAGGTCGATTGCGCTTGGCTGACCTTTTCCCATAATTGCGAAATCCCAAGACGTTTCTAACAAAATCTCTAGCTTCATTTTCAGTATAACCAGCAGCTTGGGCATTTTTTGCGATTGTGTCAAGACCTACAACTAAATCGGTTTTCTTCTTACGGTTAATAAGACATTGCCATATTTACCATTGGCTTTAGAAATTAGACCTTGCCCTTGCCCTTAGTTCTATAACTACCTGGACAAACTGTCACATTGCTGCTCTTTATTTATAATAAAATAAAAACTTAGCTTAAGTTTGCTGTTAACTAGTTCATTAGGTAGTTGCAAGATTGCTGTAAGTTTGTTATTAATTACCTCGTCGGTTGTTATAAGTTTGTTATTAACTTATTCATTAGTTAGTTCAAATTTGTTTTCAACTAGCTTGTTAGAGTTCCTTTTACAATTACAAGTAACAGCAAATTACACAGTTTTACTTGATATGACCCATGGAGTTATTTAGCCGTTCAATGGTGCCCAGGTCAGATTGATGGTTTTCAAATTCCAACTTAACTTTGCAATCCTCATAGCAGTACGGATAGTCTTCTATCAACCCGAGGCAAAAATCAGTATCAATGAAGTGATCGAGATCAAATCAGTTGTGTTTCTTGTCTGATTACAACAGATGTTAACGCCACCACTTGATCTTACTCTAAAATCAGAAAGATCTTTTTGCTTCTTAAATCTCTTGCAAGTTTTGTTTTCTATCTTTATTTATTATATATGTAATTATTTTTTCTTTTTTATTGGATACAACAATCGACTGGGGGCTCTGTATTTAAAATCAAATTGCTAAATTTGATGTCGCGTAAATGTCTTTTCAATTGATCACGCTCTTCGTCGGGTACAACATCGTTTTCATCCAAACACTGGCCAAATGAATTCTTATCCTTGCAATAAAACAGCACGTTCCAGGCAATATTTTCTCTAAAATCTTTCAAGACTGAGTTATACTTTTGTGTTAATAACCAACACGTATGATTAAAGTGCATGCCACTGAAATCCATTTTGCTCAAGGCACATGTATTGCTACCTTTTGACCTCTTTCTGTACTTGATAAAATGACAGAGGCACAATGGTCCACGACAAACAAAGTATTTACACCGTCAAAAACCTTTTGGTACAAGTCAGTCGCCTCGTTCAATTCTAACTTTTCTCTGTCCGAGTCACATAAATACACGTTGTCGTCGGTGTATATCCACAGCTGGTCTAAATAAGTCTTGTTCTTAAATAACGTGGGGCAAATGATTACAATAGCTTCAAACGCGAACCGATATTCGGTCTCCAAAAGATCCAAAATCCACTGGGTTTTCCCACTTCACGTTTTACCTACGATTAACGCACAGTGTGGCTTCTTGTACATCTGGTTCATACTTTTTTAATAAACCAAGCTTTTAAAATTCCCGTCCTCTACCGTTAATTGCACGTCCATCACCAAATATACATACATTGTCAATGGACCTGCAGTTTCTGCTTCCCATTCCATCTGTATCGATATGTCACCTCTAACTCCCAAGGGCCGACCCGAACCGTTTGCTGCATTGCCGTCCGAACTCCTAAAGTCTAACCAAAGTCCGTATTTGTCTTTTAGATACTCAGCTATGCCAACAACTCTTGTAAAAGTCGAAAAAGTAAATCAAATCATACTCGAAGAAATGAGGTATGAATTCCCAGTTTCTAAAATTACCCTGAAAGCGCCGAACGCTTTTAATGTCTACTTCTGCAAGTTCTTCCTCCGAGTTTAGGCTTTAATTGCTTTAATGAGATTTTTCTTTTGGATTCTGCGAGTATAATCAAGGGGTATGTGTTTGTCTTGGACTGTCTGTAACAGTTGACGATATGATTGACGCGGGAGATATCTGAACTGTTGTTGGCTAGCTCGAATTGATTGGACTAGTTCTGGCTTGGTGTGTAATTTGCGCTTTGGTGGTAGTAATGGAATGTTATACTGCTTGACAAAGTCAGATAAAAATGATTTCTTAAATCGGTTAAAGGTCGATAAAAATGGTTTTGATTTGGGGCTGTTCATGTCTCTATTTATGTATAGGTTTTTGAAAAAAAATTTCATTTTTTATTACAGCTCCGTGGGTTTGGTTTGACATGGTGTTTATTAAATAGTCATCACTTAAGATGGTTGTAAAATTAATTTCATTTTACTGAAACAGAGTTACGGTTAAAACACTGAAAATTGGGGAAGTCACGAGCTCAGTCACTAGTTGTTTGTGGAAAGTCCCCCGCGGGTGAAAGCGGCACAGGAGGGTTGAGTTGATGAAGCGTGGAAACGGGGTGGTTGGTCTTGAACTCGTGCAAACAGGGTGGTTGGTCCCTAACTCTCTTTTACCTACTACTCCAGAAGTCCGCTCCGGCTTCCACGTTTGGAGCGGGACGAACGTTGGGCCCAAAGTTTTGGAGGTACAGTAGGCCTAGGCCTAGGTTCCATGATATAGGCCTACGGCCACCAGTAATTTTTCCCTTCACTTCAGTAATCAGAAAGCAAAAACATGTGACCTGATAAAAATGGTATTTTATACAGTTGCTAGTAGTTACATTTGGAACTCAGATTTTATGATGTTGTTTCTTTCTCTTCAAAATAATGAAATTTTAGGGGTCAGCAGTGATATTAGGACATACGTGTAAGTTTCAGTAGGGACAGTTTCTGAGTTCTGATGGATGCCACTACTTATAATTACATGATTTTTACGTGATTGGTTGATCAACCTTTGATTATCAAAGTTATTGGCATTTCCAATCCAACTAAAAAACTCAGTTGACATTAGGCATTCGGTCATCATTTCTCACATGCTTTCTAAAATTATCACTCAAGTTGGTTTTTATTCTATGAAATACATGTACATGTACGGCTCCCCATGGAAACCAGGTAAATCCAACAGAATGTGTGCTTGCCATTTTGAGGATGGGAAGAAGTGTAACGAACCCAACCTTTATGTGTAAACTTTCTGAACAGGAAACAACCACAGACTTTCAAGTAAAGGATGGTGCAACTTCCTGTCGGGCACTGGAAGGTTGGTGTGGGAGTCTTTGTTCTGGGGCCACTCCATCTCCAGCATTTAAAG
>NW_019091489.1:585652-598154 GCF_001949145.1 Acanthaster planci | reverse complement strand
ATGAGCCAAGGAGATCTCCAATAAACCAAAATTTGAGAGTGACACAGGAACCCCAAAATTTGGCCTCACCGCCTCACTTTCTCCCGTCCCCGGGAATTACACTACATTTATGACGTCACTCAACCTAGAATAGAGCCTGTAAATTGACCCCTTATTACGCGCTTCATGAACCCTTAGATAGGAAAAATAACAAGCAAAAATAATACACAAATTAAGATTTATATTGCACACGTTCCCACCCTGCTGGGTGCTCAAGGTACATCATTATCATTATTCCTGCGCATTGGGCTCACAACAACTAAGTATTCCTGAAACCGTTTCAGCTCTATGAGGAGTATACAAAAGCTGATGCTGCCTTTTAAGTGCTTACGGCTAAACCAGCTGATCTGCCCTCACAGGTACCCATTTTACTCCTGGGTGGAGAGGCGCACGTGGGGTTAAAGTGACTTGCCCAAGATCGCAACATACTGCAACCAGCTGGATTCGAACCCCAATCCTATGATCAGAAGCTAAAAACCTTAACCAATAGGTCACATGCCCCCTAAAATGTTAGAATTCGAAATATTTGTCGCCGAATTATGTCTCAAAAAATCAACACAGATAAGGCCTTTGACAGTATCTGCTAGCATATCAATTTGTCGAAACTGAAATATCACCTGACTCAACGAAAAAAATCTTTATATCCTGCAAAAAAAATTGACCCATCACATCCGAACAATTATAATAGGCCCACACGAAGTGCAATACGGCGGTCTCGTACGCAGATGAACATTTACGGAATGAAATTTTATGGTAGTCTGTCGGTTTGCAAAAAACATGTTCACCGTGAGTTGGTTGATCCTTCAGTTTGAAAACGTCGTTCGTGGACGCGAAGCATGTTCAAGGTCATTTGCATAACTTCCACAGTCATCACTCACGTGATATGAATAATGCACATTCCACCTTAGTAGCGTAGTCTGTTATTGTCTCAGACTAAATGATATATCCAAGACTTTCCTGTGATAGCGATTCGTCTGGTGATTACGCCCTGTAATATTAACAGTTTGATGATTCGTGTCGCTGAATATACTACTGGAAGGTTTTGGAACCAAGAAAAAATTTGACCCATTATGTTCTTCGTATACTATAAATGACTATAAGTTAATGTTTTTTGAAAGTCACCCTACCTCGGCCATTTTCCTTTGAATATCCTTAAGAGTGTCGATGTAGATGGTCATGTTGTCAAACCACCATATACCCTCTTGCCAGGAGGGTTCACGGGAAGCATTGTTGTACGAGATTTCTTCTCGCATGGCGCTGATTATTTCCTCGTAATCATACTCGAACTCTTGCACCTTACCCTGAAGAATTTCTCTCACAAGATCTGAGTACTTCTGAGACGCCCAAATGTTGCTTTTTCCAACCTGTGTATAAATAAGAAACAAGGTAAAGTTACTATACAAAGTAGCAAAGCATTTGTACATGTTATACTTGTGTATATCAGCCTTAGGTCATAATAACGGGCAACGTGAGAATAATTGAATACAATCTTTAAGGTTTTAAAAGTGATCTGTCATTATGCTGAATAGTAACATTTAAAGTGTAGCTGCAATGAATTTCTCTTGAGCACGTTTTTTCAGCATCTTTGTACTTTTCGTCAATGCATGAAAACTATTACACACTCCTATATTATTGAGTGCATTAAAAATGCGCACTTTTAGATAATCAAACTTATCCATGTTTTCCGGACAACTGAGGGCGCTGTTGCTATGAAGTCATCTACGGAAGACATGGTTCAGTGCATAGGTATTTCTGTTCAAATTGTGAACCCAGAATTTATTAACTGAAAACATTTCTGAAAGAGGGATTGATGGTTTCTTATTGCTGAACGCATAAACAACAATGAATCAGTAAAGAAGAGAGAACTTAGTGAGTGTACAAACCAATGTAACATTGAGGCTGCTTCCTAAGATGACATCGTAGTTTTGCTCATGAATAGGCCTATGCAAATATTCATTAGCATAAAACCAAAAAGGCATTAAAATTCCGTCTGAAATAGTGAAACCAGATAAGAATTGCTGAGGCACAAGGGTGCATTTTACAGGTTTGTAATCAAAAACATTCATTGCAGCTACCCTTTAAGGAAAGTTCATGAGCTTTTTATTCCCTACTTGCAACCACGAAGTCATACATGCATATGATTGACCGCCTTAAAACCTCGTTTTGCTAGATTGGTGACAATTTTCATGTCTTTTTCTCTGGTAACCGTTGAAAAGCCTCAGCGAGACCTTACAGTGTTCATCTTATACCTGCATTTTCTCCATATACCAACGGTAATCGGCTGGTTTATCGAAGCCACCTTGAGTGTAGAAGACCGCCCCCAGGGTTCGTTCGATACCGGTCTGTTCCATACCGACAATAAGCAGTTGGTAAGCTACCAGTGTTTCCCACAAGCCCTGACCTCCAGACTTCCCAACACTCTCATACAACCAGTCGATAAAAAGTTGAATAGCGTCAGTGTAGAAATTAATTACCTAGAGAGAAAGGAGATTTCGTATGGAACTTCAATACCGACGAAGGTTGCATATTTGAACAATAACAAAAAACAAGCCAGAGAAAGTAAAAACTTGAGCCAATCTGAGGGCAGGTATTGGACTATTACGTAATGTTGGGAAAAATACGTTGCCTCTTCGGTGGAAATTCATTCCCCTTAGGGGTCGGGAAAATACCGCGCTGGAGACTCGTACACGTACACGTGTTCCTCTGAGTTTTTGGAACCAACAGCGTGGTCTATGTGCATTAGCAATAAATAAGTGATTATTGTCAAACCATACCTCATAGATAGTGGTGTTATGGATGATGTCGAAAGTCAGACGATACTCATACAAGAAGGACATGAACGCCTCCTTATTTTGAAATTGCTGGTAAGCTACGGTTCCTGCAACAGGCCAGTCATCTAAGTTCTCCAGTATTTCGTCGGTTTGGGGATAGGTGTTAATCAAAAATATCTTGCGCTGTGGACCAGTTAAGCTTTGCTGCATCAAAGAGCTGATATACAGTGCTGTCATGTCTCTTTCTAATTGTAGACTATGGACTAGGGTGCCAACCTGAGTATGAAATGAAACAAATTGACATGGGATAGGTCCTCACGACATTTTTAAGTGAGGTTTTCGACACCAACGTTTTACCTTCGCAATCTGCACATTCAACCTTCGCAATAGTATCATGCAGCGTTGCTTTAATTATAGCAATATTGGTGTTGTTCCTTGCCAATGGAACATCTAACAATCCAACACTGCTAAAATACATAATTTAAAGGTGGTGTATGTGATTAGCATGTACGTGCAAATTTTTAAAAGTGACGGATCTGGGGGTTAGTTATTTACTATCTGTATTTTCCCATGAACTTGTTATTTTTTTTATTTCACTGTTTTGAGAGAAATCAAGAAAAGCGCTATTCAGTTCGGACACTCAAAGCGCAGCTCGTGTAATTTGACTTGCAAATATACATGGGCCACAGGACGTTCCAGAGTACCTAGACAGGTGAAGCCGACCTGCAGATTAATTATAGACCTAAAAAAATCAATTTTTTCCACAGCTTTGAGTATTGCCAGTGGCTGGTAAATCCCTTCAACAATGCAAAGCTAACTTACTTGTCGAATAAACAACACTTCGTCGTGCAGTGAAGTGACTGCTGCTACCAAAGTAACGGCACAACACATTTACAATGTACACATGCAGGATTAAACCGTCATGGTTTGTCATACGGTATATCGGTCAAAAACCGTCAACGCACGATCAGCACTGGCGTATTGACTAGTACTTAAGTGTCTGGGGGCACCCGGGGGTTCAAACATTTTTTAAGAGGGCACCACAAGAAAATAAATTGCAGCTCGAAAAGGAAAGGCCATGTTGCTCTGTGTGCTTCGTTTGGACCATGCTATTATCATAACAGGTGGTAGTAACATGGTGATATATTTGTATGAGGTAAACTCTTTCTTCAAACGAAACCTTCGTTTAAAACAAATCCAAATTCTCTTTTAGCCTCTTACTTTAATACGGTTGCATAGACCTATCTATTTTATCACTTGATAATGCGTTTGGGCGTACCGAAAGCGCGTTGGTAGCTCTAATAATTTTTACTCATTAAAATAGACTTCTTCGGATGCATCGCACACGTTTTTTATGCGTCTGTTACGGTTGCGTTATTTGAATGAATTGATTTTCTAAAGATCATCCGTCGGGACGATCTTTGGAAAAATGTTTTAAATTTCTCTTTTCTCCTAGCGGGAATATTGTCTGACATCATTATTTACTTACTTTACAGTAAGAAATCCAAAGATCATTCGACCGTCTCATTTTTAAGATTTTGCAAATCGTGTACGCTGCCTTAAAATTGAGAAGATGAAGGATGGATCAATGATGTTGATTCATCAATGAACGTGATTCATCGTCGATATTACAACGATGAAATTTCAATATTGACAGCAATTGATTTAATTGAAAAAGAACAACATCAGTATTGCAAAATCAAACAACCTTCATGCCACTGAGGTTAAATGTGCAGATTTAATTAATTAATTAACATTTATAGTGAAAGTTTCACTTGAAAATGTCGTCCCGGGGCACCGTAGTTGTATAAGTGTTCGATTATTTACTCTTTATTTCAAATTAATTCCTCCATTCAATGACGGTTTGGATTCAAACTATTTCAGAAGAGGACTAAAAATACCATTTTGTAAACGGAATTTCAGGATAAGTTTGAAAATTTCAAGGAAAATGAAAACGTTTATATTTTGTGAAATACAAAACTCTTTTAACACGTTGACTACCAATCATAATTTTAAAGGGGCAGCCAGCAGCTTATTTTTTGGTGTTCTGTTTATTAACATTACAGAAGCCTTCATTTGCCACGAGTATACTCGTAGTGACAGAAGTACTACTGGGTACGAGTATACTCCTATGGTGTTAACAATGTTTGGAAATTTCAGACGAAATGGGGAATTTTGCTCAATATTTGGAAGACTTTAGCCCTATTGCAGCCCCTTTCCTTTATTCTGCACCAAGTGCAATAACTGATGTTCAGTTCAAATACTTTCAAATCGAATTAGAATTATTGTAATACTTCTGGGGTTACGCTGCCCTTGTTTGGAATTTTTGAACATAGATAAAAAAGACAAAAGTATAAAACCAAAGACATCTAAAATTCAATGGCATGTTTACCTGTCTACTGAAACGTACGTTACGTCTTATTTCGATAGCATCGATGCTTTTGGTCAGGGTTGCAATCAAATCTGAGATTGCCAATGCAGTCAGAACAATGATAGGCATGAGGGTCAAGGTCAGCATCTTAATCATCTGCTTCCTCTTGCCGACTGGTGTTAATGGTGTTGCCGAACAAAGTGTGCTCTTGGTCTCTTGGATAGCTTCTCGTATTGACTCATCAACCTGACTCATAGAACCCAAACTTGATGCCAGGTTGTTAGTGCGACCATCCACCAAACTATCATCAGAAAGACCCCTTTCTAAAGCCATGTTGACATCATAAGGTTGTGATTTATTCAACTCATAACAACACCTGCAATAGGATTGAAAATAAAAACAGATTACAATGGACCAACAAGTGATAATTTATAGGTCTACTGTTCAGCTTTCCCACAATAGCGCATCTGAATTCTTTGTTTTTCATCGTAAAAATCAGAACATGTTTATTCCTTTCTTTGAAACTTCAGCTTCTTGGCTTTCGGTTAGAGTTAACATCACATTTTTTGTAATACGTATGTCCACGGTAGAAGATATGTTATGGAGTCACAGCTAAGCTAAGTTCATGCAACTTGTAAGCTACAGATGAAAATCCCAGCCTTGCTGTACAGCGGAAGTGAGGGCGCAGTCTGGACCCGGCGCCCAGAGCTGTTTCTAGAGAGTGTTGCGACGTAAGTGTCTCGTGCTGGAATCAAAATTGTCCATTTATCCGTCAGTGCATACTGAAGACAATAGCACACAATAGCTGCATCCAGTGCTGCACACATAATGAACAGCCATTTCGGTTCCAAAGTTTGAAGCTGCCGCTACTCTGCACATGCAGCTCTGGTGCCGCCTGTCTACGCATTTCTACCAACACGCTGGGGGAAACGCGACTTGCATGAAAATATGGGCGGCCAAAAGGATGAAAAATTACACCCACGAAAATAACGCAACATTCATGGAAATAAGGATCACAAACGCAGAAATAATGATAAACACATAAATAAATGTAACCATGTAGAAATACAAAGGCAAACACAGAAATAAAGACAATGAGTCACAAATAAATAGGTAAACAGTCACTCAATATAAAAGACGATGAATTATTAAGCAAGAGACAGACAAAACAGACATGCATAAGAAAAAAAAACGAGGACAGTGCAGGACTGCCTTGGAGAAAAACAAGAGTGAAAAATACCACTTTCGCCAAAAGGGCGTGCCACTCCACCCCTGCACAACAATCAGCCAGACACACAAATAAACACAAAACGAGGGACATCACAACAACAATCCCAGCAATTTGTAAACACCCCACATAGACACAAAGGAAAGGACAAGAGGAAGAAAAACGGGATAGTGGAAAAGAAAACCAAGATAATAAAAAGGAGAACAGCAAACATAATAAATAGAGGATGACATCAAAACATAAGGACTGGGCAGACAGACAACAAGGAAGAAAATTACCCCACGGCCCCGCTAAAAGGAAAATATTTTGAGGCTGACCACCCCACAGTAAGCCGGAGCAAGCAGTCCAAAAAACAAAAATAAATCTGGAAAGAATAATGGTTGAGGTGTGCGCAGCAGTGAATTGCCGTAGATCGATGGTGAATGTAGTTTGGAAGGAGCAACTTTTGACGTGAGTCGCACATTCAGAAAGTTTCTGCATGCCTTGTGCATACTCACTGCAGGCGCGCCATGAGGCGTGCAAGCATATGCGCGTTTGACACGACGCTGAGTACGCGTAACTAATTTATTCCAGCTTGTAAGGTCTTTTCGTACAAATAGAACGCGTGCAAGAACCCACTTGTGACCACCTGGTTTTCTTTTGCCGATTGGGGGTGCACTTCAGCTCGGGGCGGATAATGTTTGACTTTAAGCCAATTTACAAATATAGTAAGACATTTATGAAATTGTATCTAGCCTGTCTGACTTAGTTTATGAGACTTCACCATATCGAGGTTGGGACTGTCTAAAATATTATTTATTGGCACAAGTGGTGTCAAAACTGAATGAATAATTTGTCGTTTATTTTCCTCGGATTTCACCGGGAAAATCTCGAAGATATCCATTATTTGTTGTGTTTGTCAGATTTGCAGAGGCACTGAACACAAATCTTGTCACAGACGATGTGATATATGAGTGACAGAATATTCATTTTCAGGGCAGAGATGAAACTCAAGCGAGAGACAGAGAGCTGACGTTTCCGTCGAGTGCAGTGAAGTAACAAATAAGGAAATTCAGTCAACGCAATGAATGACACTTTGTCTAAATTCGAAAATTATTCTTTCTCAGTTAACACTGACTTTTTTCTTTTGGGAAAGTAGTTCCTAAATGTAAATCTTTAGTCAAGTTGGGAACTCAATATTTTTATCCGTTTTATAAGTGCCTGTGGTAAACTGGGTGGTACTTATTATTTAATTAGTTTGGCTTGCAGCCATAGCTCTGCCCTATTTGTGCTCACAGAATAGATGCCCACACTTGTCGGTTATCGATCAATTTATTCAGTACGTCAGTGAATTTCAGTACAATGTTTCCTGCGAGTGTGTAAAATTAAGATTTTATTTCATTTTATTAATAAAGTTTTTCAGTGTTGGTTCATTGAAATCTGACGGAAAAACACGTGAATAATTTTGACATCATAATGTAAGACCTACTGCAGGTCTTGGAGGAACTTTAATGTTTACACACTCAACATATCACAACTGAACCGACCCAAAGTGAAAACTTTGCCCGATCACGTAACACTCATGGAGCGCAGCGCACTACCGTTGCTCGGCCGCACATTTTGTACACACGCAGTGTGCGATATCCTAATTAGTCTCCATAATGGAGATCAAGGGTTGCACTAAACATGGCCTTGGTACAATCAAAGGGTGGTATATTCTCAGTGTAAAGTATCGCTGATCACGTGTCTTTTGCTGATATATTTCAAATCATTGGTTATCTTCATCAATTTTGGATGAACGAACAAAGTGTAGTGAGAATATTTTCAGCATTGAGGAGGAAAAAGACAAAAATATCAAATTAATAACCACCGCTTATGTAACGTATTGAGCGACCTCGTGCACCTGGCAGAAATTTACCCACAATGCTTGTGACCCGTGTGACGTATTTCCTTCACTAAAAATATATGCAAGGTCCTCAGCCCTTCCCAGCGCCCTCTTCGGACGTGACACGAACGGGAAACAACAACTCAAAAACTGAGTTAGGGAACTGCTTTTTGTTGAATTAAAATGGTTGAATTAAAACTATTCAATTATAAATTCTGAAAAGTTTCTTGCCTTATTTTTCATTTTTGACAGAGGTGCGTTACAAAACGCGTGGCGTTCGGTCGCTGCCGGTCTGTGCCCCCCTCAGCTCCGGCCTGTGAGTGACTAGAAAAGAGCGTCCCATTTCCCTCCGCCTTCATCCACTAGAAATGGGACCTTCGGCCAAGGGAAATGGAATCCTGTTCAGGTCACGGGAATAGGCGTTCACTAGCTGACCTTATAACCAGTCCATGTGTACAAATATTGCAGGTGTATATCGGAGCATTACAGCGACACATTGCAGCGGCTATTAATTAGTACATGTATAATGTCGTATCAAACGAAACTTGCAGATATGGGAATCGAAACGTCCAAAAACATCGGGCAATATTTTTGAGTCATGAGATTTTATCACTATAAGAAAATTACACTCATTTAAAAAAATGATGAATTTTGAATGGACAAAGGTATCTAAAGCGATGTTGAGAACGTTATTTGATTAGTATGGAACTGAGCAGAAAATAATCATAGTGCTGGGACTGCTATGCAAGTTCATGTTTCCCAGAGGAGCTTTTCCTGACGATGGACAGGGCATACTGTCCAAAACGTTGAGTACCTCCGATGCACCCATACTCACAGAGTATTCACGACTTCATTTATCCCAATGAGATATCACCTTTATAATGCTACATTACTCATTCTCCATACTTGAGCCCTTAGCATGCAGAACGTTGGTGTATTAACTATCCTTTTCATATATAAAAACTGCATTTTGGTATTGGATAATACGTAGTTAATGTACGCAAAAAGACAAAGTACTTACTCTGTATGTCCTTCCTCTTGGATGAACATCTCACAAATGAAGAAGCAAACTACGGTGTTTGCTTCGGGGATATTAATGAGACGTACGAGTGCGTCAATGGTCACAATAATGAGGACATTATGGTTTCACTTTAGTCTTCTATCAACCTCCCACTAAGAAACACGGGATAATGAGAAACAATAAGACGCCAAAATGACAAGCGACGCACTGTATAGTCTGATCATCCACCAGGCGGTTCATTCTTTTAATTAATTTTAATAAATTTATTATACTCAAAATACAGGGAAAATGGGCAGGAGCAATAAGCTTTTTGAGAGTGTCTGAGAGCCACAGCTTCAGGTGTTTATTCTCAACTTTCAACCGAAATACCAAAGGCCGTACCTCTGGCTACCTTGAAAAACCATGAACGGTGATCCCCTTGATCTTCTTGACCACCGCTATCGACCATTCCCAACGGCTGATCATTTTCCTGAATACCAAATTAGGTACAATTAAAGACGCCTAGCGATACCACTGATCGCTATACACAATTTTCATGTAAATACCTCAAACAAAACAATCAGTTGTCATTTGTATTTCCAAATAACAACCATAGTAAGCTTATAAAATATGTTTATAACAACGAAGAACGCTACCAAGTGAAATTAACTTTATCAACTTGCGTAACCTATCAAAACTGAAGCCTTTGAACTGGTAATAACAGTACATATAACTGTTTAAGCACTTTATGTACATCATGGTTCCAACCGCTGGAACATGCGGCTGGGTATAGTCCGTATGGAACGTCACAGGCTATTAATTAGAAATAATGTTCACAAAGATGTTAAAGTCCCCCATTGGTACATAGTTAAATAGGCAATGTGGCACATCAAAGCACCATACATACTTTTCACATACACCTTAGCAGTTGAGATGAGAGGTGACATTGGTAATGACCTATAATACATGTTTATAAGAGCTGTCTAATCCTTATGATTGATAACATTGGGCGTTTGCTTTGAAAAGAACGCCCAACACCGATGGCCAACAGGTCCCCTCATAGTAAACACAAAATACACGTCTGCAGGTTGTCCCGACATACGCCAACCCTCAGGGAAAAGGCGCACACCATCCCTCTGATAGTGGTAAAGAGATGGGCGGTGGACCAGGTAAATTGAGGGTGTTCAAGCACCCATGATTTCATGCCTGCGACATTGAGATTTCGCCTGTCGACTTGCCGCACAGCGCACCCTCTCAGGGGACTCTTGAGACGGCGCGCCATATTAAAAAGGCGCGGCTAGTGGTGGACCACACAATGATGGTGTCCGGAAATTGCTCGCAATATTGTGATAAAAAGTGCTATGACCTGCCGGAGCGCAAAGAAATCGAGTTGGACCAAGTCATTCCTACTCATGTGAGCAATGATTACGGCAGGATTTTCGACCATGTGGCCCAACAATATTGTGGTAACTCGTGAAGTCACTCCCCACACCTCCCGTGCCAGTGCACAGGAATAGGAGCATCCACGTCTACATCCTCCCAACGGATTATAGAATCCCTAAAAAATCCATGCACACCTATTACAGAGTTCCAAATAAACCCCAAATCAGGAAAAACCCTAAACTCCTAGAAGTTGGCAACCGGCTACGCGCGCAAATAACATGGGCGTCGAAGCGCCAGCGTCCCATGCGCTGAATGTATGCGAAGGGGACTTCCATGGCAAAGGCGGTTGAAGCAAAGCGGAAAGAGTAAGATCTATAAAGTGAATCGCCAACGCCACAAGCTGATAAGGCCGTTTGCAATACTATATTGAACTGAAACCTGGCGAGGGGCTGTTCGTTCATGTGACAAAAGAGGGGGTCCTGTATTTTGGGGCGAACCTGAAGAAAGACCTGCAATGTCTGACTAAGCAATGTGAACCCTTTGAGGTTGGCCACGCTGGTTGGTTTTAGTGTGGTGCAAAGTCAAGATTACTGACTGTTCGGTGTTCGCATTATCGCTTAAAAAAGTACATCCCCAATGTGCAAAACCGACTCTTGTATCCTGTCTCTTGCATTGGATGGAAATTCTCCCGTCCGTTAGAAACCGAAGAATGCCATGAGTATGGCCGCTTAAAAGAGTTCAGCTTCAAATTGCAATGAGCAAACTTGCAGCAGCACTGTTGGGATACGTTACAGTAGCCGAAGTGAAATGGAGACCTTTGAACCTTTCGTGACCCAGCACGCTTGCACCCTTCGAGCAATTTGTGAACATGAACGATTACGGAATTACAGATCATGGTAGTCTGTCGGTAAAAAAGAAAATAAAAACAAACCAAAATATCTTAACAATTTTTACATTTATGAGGAAATTAAGTTAAAGGAGTAACGTGCTTTTACGAAAGATTCGGGTGCATAATCTAACCTTTGCTGACAAAAAACTGCGTCACGTCAACTCAACGGAATCTGGAACCCATCGACTGCAGGTAGGCAAATTTTTGCAGCGTTGTACAATCTCGTTTCCACGTAAGCATGGGGAATGTAAACAAACATGCATGAGCAAGGAGACCTAGGGGCGATACGTTTGTACCCATCTCCGGTGACTTTTCCTAAGTATTACTTGAGGAGGAAAAGGGAGAACTTCCGACATGAGTGGTTCTTGGGGTAGTTACAGTTAGAAATCTTTCTTCCAAAAATTTTATTTGGATTTGATAGGACGGCCCATGTAAAATCCCCATAGGCAGACCCAACGAGGGTTCTGGAATCTCGCTGCGTGACCTTTTACTTTCAGGCTCTGTTCACAGATACATTGGGAGTTGACGTTGTCCTACCGTCGCGTGCCCGTTCCTGTAGAAAACGATTGAAAGCGTTCCATCCTGAAGTGTATACTTTGTGTTGTGCCTAAACGCTATCAAGAGGAGCAATACGCTAATTTCCTGGTTTACAATACACAGGATTTCAAGAGATTTCAAGATTTATTTCATTTTCTACAGCATAATAATAACACACGATTATGTAACTTTTATAAATACATAAATATGATTGAATGATACTACAATAAATTTTAGAAAGGATGCTGTAGAGGGGTACCCAATGAAAGCAATGCTTGTAGATTTGGACCCCGTTTGTAACGTTACTTATTAGATTACAAACACACCCACATACACAAGCAAAACACATAAAGACAGACAAAAAAGTAAGCATGTAGTTGTGAGTTTGTTTCTGCATGCAATTGGGGACCCTGAACAATA
>NW_019091489.1:566882-582868 GCF_001949145.1 Acanthaster planci | reverse complement strand
ACCAGCAAAATTTTGATTGAATTAGATATCTATTAATAAAATGGAGAAAGATATTGAGACCCACACATTTCACTTGACTAAAAATCCGCAGACATTTAAACTTAAAAACGAGATCAAAAATGAAGAAGGGACCAAACGTATCTGCGTCAAAAATATTCAGCTTGAAAAAAAGTTTTTAAACATTACGAGGGAGACAGAGATCGAGTGGGAGTTGAGGGAGTTCTTACCTAACGAACCCGGTGATGATGGGTTAGTTAATTGGGACTTTGTGCAGAAATACAGCGATCTATATACAGGTGAAAGATACGAGATTGAAGAACCGACTTTGCGCTTACTAGATGTTTTTTGGGGATTTTACCACGCTACTAAAATTTTTTAAGCAACGTACATAAATATATCGAAAATTGGGATTACAACATTAGACGAATAAAAGTCTATAAATCACACACGATATCTATAGCGGGCGCATTAGGTTTGGAATTTTCTGGTTATTCTAGTTATTATCTTTATGATTATTTTGATGATGGGTATTCTAATTATCCATTAAATCCTAGTATTTTTGGAACTGGTTTTAATTTAGTTAGATTTAACAGTAGATTGGAAAGAGTGCTCTCAGACATTACTAGAGGTTCTTATTCTAATATCTTTTATATGGATTTTAGTAGTATAAGAGATGTTGTTAATGTAGAACTAAGTTTTACTGTCGCGCATTATTTTCAAGAAACAATATGGTCTATTTATCACGCGGTCAGACAAATTATTGATTCATTAGACTACGGAAATTATCTCACAGATGGACCACCGGGGCCAACCGGAGAAAAACAGGCGTTTGTTTGGGATACTGTGACTTCTACCGTGAAACCGGTCCAATCGAGTCTTGAGTTTGGATGACTTTATGCCAATAAAGCGTTTGAGCCAGTAAGTGTATCTGGGTCTTCTAGTATAAGTATCACCCTTGAACCCGGATATTACGGAATCGATTGGTTTGAGTCAATTTTAAACGCCATCCCGGGTGTTATTTTTAAAGTTTACGAAGAGTCTCAAGTAGTGACCCTGTTAATTTTTGATCCTTTTTTAAAACTAAAACTAAACGAACGCGTGGGTCAATTGCTCGGCCTGCCCCAAGACGAACTACAAAGCCTAGTTGTATACAAAGGCAAATACGACATTGATAGTATCAAATATCTGTTTATACACTGCGAGCAGCTCGACCCAGATTATAATTTCTATGATGGGAAGTCTTCAACGGTACTCAGCACCAGAGACACGGATCTTTGCAATTTAGAGGTCAACCCCACCTGTAAAAGGCTTATAGATCGGAACATAGACGAACTCACCTTTTCTTTAAAAAACGACCTGGGTAGGTTAGTAAGCGGTAAAGGAGATGGAATTTTGCTTGAGGTGAATATCGTTTAAAAAATCTTAATTATAAAAGATGATATACCCGGATTTAAGTAAACACTCGGAGTTGACTTTAAACTCGGCTGATCAAGCGGAAACAAAGGTTTACAGGCTAAGAAAGATCGAAGAAATTAAATCCCAAATCCAAAGAGAACGCGACGCGAGGGAAGCTTGCTACAAAAAGATCAAACGACTTTTAACCGCGCTCGGATACGTGGAGTACGGCGTGGAAGCCCTGGGCGCGTCTTCGGCAGCCGTCGGCATTCCCGCCATTTTGGGTGTCGTTACCGGACCCGTTNTTTTACAAAGTCGGTTAAGTATCAGGAATCTCCCAAATTACCAGACTCTCCCAAATTACCAGAATCTCCACCCGCTTATCGAGAAGCGAGTATACCGACGGCACCTCCTTTTTAAAATTCTTTTAAAATAAATGGGAGGCAATTTTAGTAGTCTAAATATCGTAGTAAACAAAGACAATTCCTTTACAGCCAAGTTTCCAAATTTAACGCAGGCGTATAAATTACCTAAAATTACAAATAAAACTAAAGATGCGGTCAAACGCTGGCAAGAAGACCAGATGGTGTTTTATCAAAACCAATTTAATTTTGCGATCCATTGCGCGACGAAGGCCTGCGGTGTGGGTTCTGACTTGTTGCCTAGCTGCAATCCGTACGTCTCGGCTTTGATGAACTTTCGCATGTATTACACCGTACGAAAATATTTTACGACTGCGTGATGCCCATTCCTAGCGACGACGAATTTCACGCGTTACAAAATAATTACGACCATCAGAAGTTTACCGACACGAGTCGTTTATATGGAGTAGACCAAAAGACGATGAACTTGAGGCAAACCGTTGATCCTCTTTCAAATGGCCTTGGCACCGCTTGTTATTTCGACCGAGCCCGTTGGTTAAATACGGGTGTCAGACAGTGGTTACCCGTTCCAGGAAAAGAATATAACCAAGACCTGGACGCGGTACGAAGGATGTAGACTGGGCCAAATATTATTCAGATATTGGGATCATTGGTGGAATGCCTCACCTTTCTTCATCGCATAAAGTCATGGGCCTCGGTTATCCTAAAGTTGACTCTGGTGACACGGTAGAATATGTAGTAGATTACATCGTACAAGACCCAAAAGTCGTTACCGGATGGTGCGATTTTGTTCCTAAAGAGTCTCGGTTGACGGACGTGGGAATTAGCAAGGTAAACGAATCAATTCGAGCTTATGTCTACGCTTTGCTCGGGGCGCAGGCAGAGGCCATGTCAAGCGGTTTAGCCTACGGCACCGGATTAGACGCGCAACGGCTATTTAAAGACAATATAGATTCATTAATTAATTCGGCCCCCGATCTCGGACAGTCGATCAAACATTTTCAAGATTCGTTACAGAAAGCTAAAACGCCGTTGGATTACGTAATAGGCCCCGGGCTGTACCTGGTGCCCTCGGACATGGACTTACGCATCGGTACGTTTGAGGGTTATAACAATAACTTACAAATCGCGACAGCAGACATGCAGACTGGCTCCGTGCAAGGTCTAAACTTAAAACCGGTGGCTGAAGACAGTTTTGCAGAGGAAGCGAAGCGAGCAAAACAAGAACAGAAGCGAACGAGCGAAAGCGACCAGAGGGAGCAACGAGCGAAGCGAGTACTACCGAGCGAAGCAACGAGCATTACCGAAGCAAAACAAGAACCGACCATTTTCGAAGATATTCCTTCTAAACCGCTCGACATACACAACGAAGAAAAACCATTAACCATCGGAGCCGTTGCCGTTGATTTAATCGGTTTTACGTTATATAAGGTTTTCACATAAACGGTTTGAATTAGGGCAAAAAAAAAAGCTTGTTCTCCAGATACAAAAACCCTAGAAATTTTTGTATCTGGAAAACAAGCGTTTATTTTTTTGCCTTTTTACCCATTCTTTTGCACGTACGTCAAAATCAAAACACCCAAGCCTACGAGCAGAGTCCACACGTGCTCTGCCACCCACCCGACCGCGTTACTCGCCACGTTAAAAATCCAACTCAAAATGCTACCTATGAACCCGGGCAAAGCGCCTAAAGCTTTCAACCCGAGTTTCTTCAATACGTTAGCCAGGTTCCACAGTTGACGTTTGATCCAATCGGTATTTCAGGTTTGGAAGGAGGAGCCGGCGTTGGTGTCGATTCAGGCGTGCTCGCTCCGCTCGCTCTAACAGCTCTGACGCTAGCCACGATGCTACCAACGATGGTACTTACCGCTAAACTAAAAGCCGTTAAAATGCTTGCGATCGTGACGCCTTGTTCTCTAAATATCGTTCGAATCGTATCACCCAAGGTGTCATCCGAATGTAAAGCGTAATTAATTAAATCTTTAACGACCCAAATCTTCAGAAGTCTCGAGACTACTTATTTCTTCTTGAATTTCTGTAATTTTAGCTTCGTTTAATCGTATCTGTCCTCTAATCGTTCGCAATTGTTTGTCTAATCCTAAGAGCTCTCTATAGTTTAATCCTTCTGTTTGAACGTTTGTATCTTGTGTGAGCTCTTCTACGATGTCACTGACTTGGTCTGATATTTGGGGTAGCTCTTCCATTGTAATTCTCTCGGGTTGAATGGATTTTAACTTTGATTCAGCTTTTTGCACCGATCTTCCGTAATTGCCAAATCCCAATTTGAATCTCATAAAATCTTGCGCTGACATGGTGTCTTCACCCCTTCCGGTGTATCCAGCAGCTTTGGCGTTTTTGATGATTGTGTCAAGACCGACAACTACATCTGGGTTTCTTTTGTCGGTTAATAGCACATCACCGTATTCACCTTCACGTTTGTAAAATAAACCTTTGCCTTTGCGGTAATCAAACCTTTCATAGTGAAGTACTGATGGTACATCTTTTCTTCCGGCGAGTTTAAAATATCGGTAAAAGTTTCTTTCTATCGGTTCTATTCCTACTTTTAGTTCATGTAATGAAGTGTTGGTATCGTCCCATCCAGGTTCATTTGCACCTTCTATAAAGGACGTTTCTTGTCGATCATTCTCAACAAAATCTTGGTCGCGCTCGCTTTGCTCGCTTTATTGATTTTCTAAGAGAGGTATTTCCTCTGGATCAAATCCACCTTCAGCCATTTCACTTTAACTTTAAAATAAGAAAACTTAACTGCTACTCATAGGAAAACTCGCGGGCAGGATACCTTGTGACACTAGCCAACCTTGGGTGAACAGGGCACCGCTAGACAGCTCGGTCAATTTCAACGCGTCTTCGGCGGATAATTTATTTAGGTCCGGCGGTTTGATTTTAAACAGCTTGCTCGATAGCATGGCGTAACCGAGCGATAGTCCCGAAACGACTGCACCGTGGTAAACATTATTGGCGATTCCGTTTACGTCGATTGATTTATCGTTACTCATATTTATATATAAAGAACTTTTAAATTCATTCCATGTCCAAAATTGGTTCTTGGTTTGGTTTGCTCAGTTCTTGTTTCGGTTTACTCGGTTCTTGCTTTGGTTTACTCGGCTCTTGTTTCGGTTCTTCTTTTCGTTTATTTCTCCAAATTAAGTAGATCACAACCCCCGAGATAGCCAATCCACCAAATATCAAGCTTCTGTTTTCAAAGGCCGTTTGGGTAAAGCTAGATAATGGTTGCTGCTTTGCCTCGGTGTTTTCTTCACCCGCCAATTTCATCTTGGCGAGCTGTTGCTTCATCTTTTTGTTATGCGCGGCCAATTTCTTACCTTGTTCTACACGCTTTGGATTTTTGGCTTTAGTTACCGTCTGAATTTGGTTGTTTGGGTTGCTCGCTACGCTCGCTTCGTTATTGCTCGTTTCTGTTGACATCCTCTTTTATAATAACAGAACTTTTGTTGAGTTCTAAATGTTTTGTTGTAATCAACGCTGCTGTAAGTGGGGACAGGTAAACCCCGTACTTGTAACAAACTTCAGTGAGTAGGTGTCCCATGGTTTGGCTGATGATCGGGTCGTCGTTTATATCCTTAGTCAGCGCTTCTTCTGATTTTAAGCTGACGTTAAAGCCTAAAAATTCTACCGGAGTAGCTATACCGAGCATGCGAGAGTACAAACTTAAAATCGCGTTACCAAGAGTTTTAACGATCTCTTTGCCAAACTTAACTTCGTATAGGTTAAAAAGCTTTTCTCGATCTTTGGATGACATGGCTTCGATCTCTTTGATCGAGTATTCTTTGCCGAAGTATTTTTTAGATTCGCCTGACACGGCTATCGCGCAAAGTCTATCTTTGTGGGACTCGTTGTTAGCTTCGCTGCTCGCTACGCTTTTTGAATCGGTGAGAATGCTTTTGATGTCGTCCATTTAAATATATACGTTTTTATTTTGTTGTAGGTATGCTTTAGTCGTAGGTACTCAACTGTGTAGTAAGTTAAGTTAGCTGCTATAACTAGCTGAGCAACTAGCTGTACGTATTGTAGCACGGTTATCATTTTGTTATAAGCAAATAAAATTTAGTTACAACCGAGCTACATCAGCCCAGCTGTAACAAAGGGTAACTAGTTAATCAACAAAGTAAAGCAAATAAATAACTAGCTTTCTAGCGTTGAACTAAATAATTTGCGGGCGGTTCCGTATTTAACACCAATTTACTGAACTGAACGTCGCGTAAATATTTTTTAATTTGATCTCGTTTTTCGACCGGTACAACGTCGTTCTCATCCAAACATTGGTCAAACGAATTACGATCTTTACAGTGGAATATAGCGGTCCAAGCCGTATTCTCTCGGAAGTCTTTTAGCACCGAATTGTACTTTTGGGTAAGTAGCCAGCAGCTGTGAAGGTAGTGCCTACCCGAGAACGCCATCTTACTGAGAGCGCAAGTATTGCTACTCTTAGATTTCTTTCGGTATTTGATAAACTGATCGGCCGCGCAGTCGTCGATAATAAACAAAGTATTTACCCCGTCGAATATTTTTTGATAAAGTTCGATCGCCTCGTTTAATTCTAGTCTTTCCCGATCTAAATCACACAGGTAAACGCCTTCGTCGGTGTATATCCACGGCCTATCGAGATAAGTTTTATACTTAAAAAGCGTCAGACAGATAATTACGATAGCTTCAAACGCGAATTTATATTCAGTCTCTAAAAGATTCAAAATCTAGTTAGTTTTCCCGCTGCCCGTCTTACCCACGATTAAGGCGCAGTGAGGATTTTTAAACATCTCGTTCAGTTAATTTTAATAAACCAAACTCTTAAAGTTTCCCTCCTCAACCGTCAACTGAGAATCCATCACCAAAAACACGTACATCGTCAGAGGTCCCGCTGTTTCGGCCGTTCGTTCCATCTGTATAGAAATGTCCCCTCCCCCGCCGAGAGGCCTACCCGATCCGTGGGCAGAATTGTCGTCGGAACTTCTGAAGTCGAGCCAGAGACCGTATTTGTCTTTTAAATAGTCGGCCATATCTACTCCGGTTAAGTTTAGGTCCTTGGCCACCGCTCTCGCTGACTCGTTATCCGAATCGCCAAAGTACTTTGTAACTTCATTCCAATGTTGATATTCAAACAGACCCTGCGAATAAAGTTGATTAGGTTTCCCTTCGACCGTGACGACAGTTTTAGTGATATGCGGATTATAAAAATTTTGCGGGTTTTTGATAACCGGATCTCTAAACAGGATCAAAATTCCTTTTAGACTTTTAATCGTCAGATCGATGCTGATGTTCCATAGCGTGACACTCTTGTTTACGACCTGTTTTTTCCAGGAATGCACTCGGTCGAATAGGTAATACATCGTTTTTTTATTTTTTAGTGTTTGCACCAAGTCTCGATTGGTTACTACTTCGTATTCCAAGGTCAGGTCCGAAATGGAGTATTCTGCTGCGGTATCTGACGAGTTGACCACTTTGTCGTACCTGTTAAAAGTTAGTTGGTACGTCAGAGGCTCTTTAAACCACGAAGGATAAAACGGAGCGTGATCCGTCAACATCGGCGTGTCCAGTGGAATTGCGTATCTGTTTTTAAAAGCGTCGGCGATCGCTTTGTCTTTACCGTCGTTCGCAGCGGCATTAGCATCGCCAGCCCCTAGACGTTCTTGGCGACGTTTTCCCTTTCCAAACCAAAGTACACCATATTTTTAGTCTGCGAGAGGGGTAGCCAATTGTCCTTAAAATTGTGAAATACGTCTGCATCTCGGTAACTTACGATCTTGTTTCCCTGTAAACTTACGTTATTTCAGAAACCAGGTTTCTCGTCACGTTGTTATAAACTGTCCTATCATCGTCCGAGGCGCCGTCTAGATCCAGTTTAAAAGCCAACTTTACCGTGCCGGGTATGTTCATCATCAGAGTGATCGACGGAATGACCTACGAGCCGCTGCCGCGTTGGAATTTGGCGCCATTTCCAAGTCCCCGCCGGCCGCGCCTTCTTTGCTGCTCCCTGAGCATGATGCTGGACGTGAGCTCTTTCTGTTACCACAAGATTCGCTCATTTTGTACTCTTCTTCAATTTAATCGTAGCCGTCGTTTATGTAGTAAGAAAATGGGCGAGGTTGGACTTTGATTTGCCGCCACTGGATAGCTAAAATATTGAATTTTGGTGTAAGAAATGTGTCAGCTGTTTAGAAGCACGTCCTCACTGAAAGTGCGCCCTCAGTAGTATATGGTGACGTCCCATAACCGCGACGGGACATTCAGTTGGGTTGTACTGGGTATGCTCAGTACCGTTTGGAACACTCTAGAACACTCTGGATCTCTATACGAACTGGATAGGTTGCGCGGCGCTGCCAGTGAAGCCACCGCGCCACCATGTTGGGAGAATCAAAAGAGGGCTTGCGGGCGCTAATGCTTCGTGCAGTAATGCGTGGGTGAAAACACTGCGGTCGGGTGGTGCCTTAAAAATCGACGGAAACTCATGGACATAATCAAATCTAACGACGAAAAAAGGTTAAATTTTGGTAAGATGGGAGTCATACGTATTCACTTGGTTCACATACTAAATCAGAGGTGATGATCGATCTCAGGTGTAGTGCTCGAAAGTCTTAAGAAACTGAACAAGTTCACCATCGTCATTCTCTTAGTCCATTCTATTTCGTACATTTTTGTAATCTTAAAAAACTGTGAGGTATTAAAAACAGACAAAATTAGTGTTTGTAAGGTTAGATTAAGTCAAGGACAGTGCCCAAATAGAAAATTTCATCAACGTTTGTAAGTACGTTATCTAGTTTTCTTTTCAAGGGACCAACATATTTTTACGAGGAAAAATACTTCCTTCTTTTACAACAAAGAGCTTCAGAAACTTGAAATTAATACAAATCACACATGGCATATTACGATGGCTTTGACTTGTTTTATTTTGCACTGATACAAAAAATACAGTATATCAGCTGCCTAATAAATAACTTGCCTACCATGTGCACATTCACATGTATGCATCATACACTCTGGCGTCTATACATGTCATTATAAAGGACTATTGCTGTCACAGTTTGACAGATTTATATAGTTTCTACAAATAAATATGCATATTTTATTCACGAACATACATGTACAGGTACTGTACATTTGCATTACTAGTACTGAAGAAAAACTGTAAAATGTTTTTACAGTTGGCAGGCCAAAGCAATGTAGAAAAGAAAATGACATTTTTCCATGAATCTTAGATAGCCTTAAAGCAAAGAAAACTTTTCCAACATAAAATTCAATATGTTCCTAACATATGCAAAGAGGATTCCTTACATACTTGACAGTTCCCACCAATAACATGTGGCATATCATGTTCCATCAACTTTGAAAGTATATCACTGGATATTTGTATGAAACTGATTCAAACACAAACCAAATTAGCTCTTACATTGTGCATAAAGAGATACTGCTCACGACGTTGTGAAATAGAAGATGAAAAGGCTATCTGCTGCCAAAAAGGCCATGGAGAAAACCACTGAGGTCAGTTAATGTTATTTTAAAATCTTAACAACTGCCCCGAATGAGAAATTTCTACCAGACATAGCTTTCTCATGAAACATTGTTTCTCTATGGAAACTTAAATCTTTCCTTTTATAAGATGTATTTGTACCATGGCAGCCTCTGCAGCTCAGAGTTCGAAGTTTGACTGTGTACTTAAAATCAAACTGCAAAAATGAAGACACTTTTTCAAGAACAGTCTCATACAGTTTGTACACAAGGTGCCTAGTGAACGTTGTATATGAAAATTTTCCCTATTATCCTCCTCTTTATATTTTTGCACAACTGATCTAACAGCCCTGCTCACTACATTGCAGTATATTACAGGAAAGTCAGTCACTTAAAATCTTTTCTCAACCCATTATGATGATGACATCCAAGTATTTTTGTATTCATCTTCTCTTGACTTTTATTAAGGTGAGCTTAATCAAAATGATAATATACCGGCATATGTACTTCTTGTGGAGTATAACTTACTTATGGAATGTTATTCCTGTCATAAGTAGAGCGGTTTACTCTATTCGTGCATCCATAGGCTGCACAGGCTGACATCTTGGTTGCCTATGTAATACACGTGTATGTACAGTAGAACAGCAAAGGGGAGCGTATGATGAGTAAGCTGAAGTGAAATGCCAAAGAAAACAACTAGTGTCTAGGGGCCTATGTACATGATGATGTAATGTAATGCCAGCTCGTGTCTGTGAAATATGTTCGAAATAGCCCTGTGGAGCAAATTTCATAAAACTTCCAACATTTTAGTAGGCCTGATGTGCAGTGTTTGGTATAATCGTGACCATGATCTGGTGTGGGGGCGGATAAAAAGAAGAGACACCAATTTGTTTCAGCCAGTTTTGGCTGGATGAGGATAGTTCTATTTGTTTTATGACTTAACAACAGTTAGCCATTGTCAGAAGCACCAAATTCAAGAATTTAACACTCCAAAGAGATAAAGAAGAGCATTAGTTACTGTAGGCCCACGGCCTACCAAGTTTCAGGTTTTGACCCCCCAGCGCAGCCCAGGCTGTGCAAACGTGCGTGTGTTGTTATGCTTGCATGATGCATACGAGTACACACTCGATCACACTCGGCTCGATTTTGGTTTTGATTTGAGGGATATTTGTGCTTGTCAAAGAGGAAAAGATAACCGACAATAACACGTGACAGTTCCTCTTTTCAGTATCAGAAATCTACTTGCTAAATGCTAGCAATACTTCCATATCCAATTTTTCCTACCTCCTTACTGCTGTGTTCTCCCACCGTGTGCACACGTAGTCTGGCCGGCCGCGAGCAAATTTTTTGATTCTCCCAAAATGGCCGCCGAGGTACTTCCAGTTGCTTCACTGCTCGCAGTGCGTTCACTGAACGCACAGCCTATCCAGTTAGTATAGAAATCAGTGGTTTGGAAGCAGGCCGAGCCCATCCTTGACTCCATGGGTAGCGTCCGCGTACTAGCCCCTGGTTGTGTAGAATACAAAAATGACGCTTATTGGCTATTCAGGATGAATACACATGAACGTAAAGTCAGTCGCGTGCGTATCCGGTTCGTAAGTGACTAACTACGTCACTTCAGTTTAAACCACGCCCACTGCACACGTGCACTGCAGATAGGGTTAAACGCATTGATCGTTGTTCACATGGAAGTTAACACGCAACTTCAGCGATTATCCAATGAGAGCCTGCAAATCGTGTCGCGTCCGCCTTTTTTACAAAGTGACTTAGGAACTGGTATATTGCCACATATCTCAGACACAAAATGAATGACATCTTACACCAGCGCAAGTTTAATTTGTTTGTTATCGTATGGCCGGAGCAGTTTTAATTCCAGATCGATAACCAATAGCATTTTGTGTAAATAATAGTTTAGCGTAAAGTAGTCGAAGTCGTAAACGTAGTCGAAGCGTAAACCGCGAGACAACACTGTAAATAAGCTAAACTAAGAAAGTTCCGGTCGAAGCGTAATCTGCAGACTGTAACTGGCTGCACTTATCAAGTCCCCGGTCGAAGCGTGAGCAGCGAAACAACAGTATAAGACTATTAAGGCCCATGACGGTGAAAAGAATGAAATTTCGCCACACGGTCATTTATGACCGCCGCCAAATGGGCCAAGTGATGATATGTAAGTGACCTCGTGTGTGTAGGGGGGTGGTGTTTGCGCTGGCGTTGTAACAGGAAATCAAGCTACTTCGCAAGACTGAAGTAACGCCATATGGTAGTTATAAATAAGGAATTCCGAAGGGGCATCCACAAGGTGCACCCCATCTGGTAAATATAAATCCTGCCGCCACCACTCAAGTAGTATGGAAAAAGAGAGTTCTGGGGCAACTCCCCTTTCACCCCGTTTCTCCCTCTTTCACCCCTATACCTACTCGACCCTTTTTTCCACTCCAAAAACCCCCAAAACGCGTTTTCAAGTTTTTGTAATTTTACCTGGGAACCTCATCGACTGTTTTCTCAACTCGAAAAAGAGGTTGAAAAAGGGACGATTCACTTACCTTCGATTTGTATTGGGCCTACCTCTGGCTTACGGACACTACACTGAGCCCACCTCCCCTTTCACCCCCTTTCACCCCCTTCACCCACTCGCGCCGGGGATTGCCACTTTACTCACCTTGACCTTTTGACCCCGGCGCACTTTTTTGTCAACAACTCGTGACGTGCGCCAGCCTGCACTGACCGCATAAAAAACCTACCCCGCGACTCTCAAACAAAAAAGGGACTTCCCCTCGCTTTTCCAGACTTGCCCGTTATAAAAAACGAGAAAAATAAATACAAAATATATAGATATATAGGTATGATAGACCATACAACGAACGTGAATTATTTTTGCAAAGACACGAGAAATTCGATTGACTTGATAGATTCTTACGATTGCTTTCGTTTTTTAAATTCCAAGCGTTTATGCAAATGCACTGATTGTAAAGAATGCCACGATTGTCACGAATGTAACGACTGCAAAAGATGTAATGATTGCTCCACTTGCGACGATTGCGGTAGATGTATAGTTTCAATTCATACAACTGTCAAAATTTATATGCTTTGGACAGTTGTGAGGACTGTTACGATTGCGGCAATTGTATCGAATGTTTTGGTTGTACATATTGTACCTGCTGCATAAATTGTGTCAAGTTGGAAGGAATGGATCACGTGGTGCTCGTAGACGGCAACCATAAAAAGTCGGCACACGCGAGAAAACGAGCCATTGCCTGAATTAGCGACTAAACTCGACACGGATTTATACATAATTGGACTAATTATTGAATACAACGTTGACGTCGAAAATTTGATTAAAGTAGAAATCCCACCCGAGTTAATAGACGCAGCCGAATAAAAATGAAAAAAATCTATGCCAAAGCCGGGAAAATTAGAACCATGTCAACCCATGTATATATCGTTTCAGATGACCACGAGCGTCTCAATGCCGACAACTCCGACCCCAACGTTACTTACGGTCCCTTTGACCCGAGTAAATTAATCATTTCGAAACCCGTGATTAAAGAAGGGACCCAAGTGAGCCAATGCACTTCACCCATTTTCACCATCACAACGCCCAAAATAAACGCGTGTTGATTATGATTACGGAACCATGTTCCGGTATAAACCCGCTTTACAAATACGGCACTCGAGATAAAACCCCTGAAATCATCAAAGACCGTCAAATTTGCTATCAAATACAACAACCTACGACAAACATACTCGATCACATAATTTAGCCGTTTATAATTTCATCGAATTTCAAGAGTTTAATCTCCCGTCGAATACCGTAAACGCCTACAAAGCCAGTCGTGATATCGATGAATTGAACAAGATCGAATATGTAGTTGAACCACCCTATACGGCTAAAAACCAAATGTACGTTAAAATAGATCCCTATGCCTCTCTATTTGATCACCGAGAAAGACCGATAAATATCGATAAATTTATCAATAAGAGATGCGACGCGTAATCATTTATTTGTCCAAAGACGTGTACTACGGTACCCACGGTTCACTGTCGTGCGGCGCAAGTGTTCGTTATAGAGTAACAGCGGCAATGTTAAAAATTAGAAAACGACGGTTTAATTTCAAATAAGTCGGTGTTGCAAGCGTTTAGCGGATATGGATTTGAATCTGGATCTGAATCTGAATCTCCCGTAAAATTAAAAGTCGATTAAATCTGAATGATTACCTTAAACCTCGGTTATTCCTCAGAATAACTGAGGTTAATTTTGTTTCTTACTATTAATAAAAAATGACGGACGCAGAGATTTATCATTTAACCGGCTCGTTACCTAAATGGCCAACCCCACCACCACAACCCTAAAACACTTGCGACCACCACTGAGTCGAAATAGATGACAGATATGCGTGTGAACATTGCGGTCTAATTTTCGGGTGGGTTTCCTCATACACCCCTGTAGACATGGAAAAAACCGCCACCACCAAAATCAAGAAAAACTTTAAAAGAGTTTAACGTTCAATTAGAGAACGGTGAAGCGGGTGAAATAGAATATAAGTTAAACTGAGTTCTAAACGGCAAGATTTCTAGAGGTAAACCGTTGAAGGCTTTAATCGCGGTATTTTATCTAAAAACAACCGGGGAGGACGATTTAAAAGTGAAAGATCTATTTCGGATAAGCACTGGGAAAACGCCCTTGACAAATTAAGCCTCGCCAAACAAGACGTATAGATTGACTAAACAAGATTTTTCAAAACGTATATAATAAAATGGAGACTCACACGTTTTACTTAAAGGAGAGCGAGCAGACGTTTAAATTGAAAGATGCCAAAGGCGACAAGTAAAGAATATTCAGTTTGAAGCTGGATATTTTAACGTAACAAACGCGACTGAAATTGAGTGGGATACAAACTTGTACGGTAGGCCGGCAGGCGAACGACCGCCCGGAATACCTTCAGAGGAAAGAACAGAAGTATCTTCCAATTCAGAATTAGTAAAAACAGCTAAAACCAGGTTGATCCAAGCAAATAAAAGAGGCACTTTACCAGAAACATCGCTGATGAAAATGAGCAGCTAAACAAAGAAAACGCAACTTTAGAAGAGCAGTTAAACCAAAGACAACCATTAGAAACGCGAGCTCGTTTAGCTTATGATATCGACGATAAAAAAGTCAAATTAGCTTCACTGCTCGAGGGGCAAAGACAAGCCTTGCATGAAATTTATGAAGGGAATCCCAACTCGACCTGCCACAAACGCCCCCGTACAACCCACGAGACCCAGAAGAGAATTAACTAAAAGACTTCTTAGACGGGGCTTACGGAACCTATATACGATAGACTTCATTCGCGAAGCTCATCTCAACCATTACCCGAGGGTCAAAGAGGAAGCATCGTGGTATCTCCTGGTTATTATAACATGGACTTGTTTCAGTTTTTGTTAAACTCGATTCCATGCGTTTCTTTTAAGGTTCACTCAGAATCTAAAAGGGTGACTTTAGCCATAACGCACTCCAATCTCAAGTTGCGACTAAATAAAGAAGTGTCCAAGCTATTGAACTTACCCAAAATAAAACTTTTACCCAACGTCATTTATGAAGGCAAGTATGATTTAAACCCCTGGAAACTGCCGTTTATTCATTGCAAACAATTAAATACATCAGACAACTTTTATAACGGGCAGACTTTAGCCTTGCACCTCAACACCCGTGACGTGTAAAACGCGTAAAAAGTTAATACACAGAAATATCAGTGAATTGACTTCCTCTGTTAAAAACGATCAAGGTGAGCTCTTGAATAATATTGGCAAAATTTTAATCGAGTTAGACATTTTTTAAAACGCGTATATAATAAAAATGATGACGACTAACGTATACCCGGATTTAACTTTAAACTCGGCCGAACAAGCGGAAACTAAAATGTACAGCCTTCGAAAGATCGAAGAAATTAAATCCCAGATTCAAAGAGAACGCGACGCGCGCGAAGCTAGCTATAAAAAGATTAAACGACTTTTAACCGCACTCGGTTACGTAGGGTACGGCGTGGAAGCTTTAGGTGCGACCTCGGCAGCCGTCGGAATTCCTGCCATTTTAGGCGTCGTTACCGGACCGGTCGGAATTGTGATGCAAAGCGTCCCTATCGCTGCGTTTGGCGCTACGCGATATTAAAATACACCAGTCGTCGGTTAAATCACAAAACTAAAAAGCACGACCAAATTCGAATGTTGGCAGCCGCTAAATTAAACACCATCGAGTAATACGTATCTCACGCGATCAAAGACGGTGATATATCCCAGGAGGAATTCGTATTGATTATTTCCGAGATGAACAAATTTAACAAAATGTTAACTGCGAGCGAAGCAAGCAGTTAAGAAGAATGCGAACGTCAAGTCAATGAAAGAGCAGAAACGCTAACCAACGAACGTGCGGCCGTTCTTTAAAAAAAGATCTTATGAAAAAACTTGGCGAATAAGTTTTACTAAGTCGGTTAAGTTCGAAGACCCACCGCCCACTTATCAAGCGACCCAACTGACGACACCTCCTTTAAAAGAACTTTAAAATAAATGGGAGCTTACTTTAGTAGTTTAACAATTTTAGTCAACGAAGAAAATTTCTTTTCAGCCGAGTTTCCAAATTTAACGCACGCGTATAAATTACCGAAAATAACCACGGACGAAGCCGTCAATCGCTGGGTGAACGATCCAATTTCGTTTTATCAAAATCAATTTAATTTTGTGGTCTATTGC
>NW_019091489.1:536462-560373 GCF_001949145.1 Acanthaster planci | reverse complement strand
AAACGCCGTGACATTCACGGGTTCACATTTTTTATTTAGTAGTCTAGCTAAAAGTAAAGTCGACGAAGAACGAATGCGACACGACCTTGCGTTTGAACAATTGGCACAAGCGAAGGAATCCTGGGAGCAAAACCGAGTACACGTTAGACTTTTTAAACGAACGAATGCTACAAGAACGCGCGAGTCAGCAGACGTTTGTAAACGTGGACGAAGCGTTACGAGCTTACAGCGAATTGACCGGTAAAATATCATGCCGTAACCGCCAGAGCCTAAATTGTCTGATTTCTACGCGCCTTCCGAAGATAAAAAAAATTGCGAGTTTGTGTGGATTTTAGGTGGGACGGCCTTAGTCTGTTTCTTAGCTTATCGATTTGCGTAACTTTATTTTAAAATGGAGCGAGAATTTTCAAAGTTGTTTTATAGCCCACAGGGTTATTGGCGGGGCGAAAGTGTGGTCGACCATTTACACGAAAAGACTGGTGCGGACAAATCAGTTATTAGAAACTGGCTAAAAAAGCAGGCCGTTTGGCAAATACATTTACCTGCACCTGCGTGCGTACAGAGACCTACAATGTTGCGTACCTACAACCTACAACCGAGTTTGTCAAACCAAACGAAGCGCATGAAATGGGTATATTATATATACCCTGGGATCGTAATAATTAAAAGAAAATCTTTTAAATACGCTTTAACGATCGTAGACGTGGGTTCCCGGTATAAAGAAGCAGAACCGTTGATCAGTAAAACGGCTAAGCAAGCGTCTGAAGCAGTGAAGAAATTTACGAGCGATCACCTCTGAATTGGCCTAAATTATAATGGTAGACTCGAGATCTGAATTAATGGTTAACCATGGGGTAGAAATTCAAGTGGGCGAGCCGGGCGTTCACAGGTCGCAGGGGATCGTGGAAAGGTTTAATCGTACTTTAGCCGACCGTTTATTCGGCCATCAATACGCTCAAGAAATGTTAAACGTGGGTGAGCGAAACGTGGAATGGGTAGAACGTTTGCCCCAGGTCGTGAAATCGTTAAACGAGGAAAAAACGCGTTTAATTGATACCGTTCCTGCAGAAGCCGTCAAATTAGACCGGGTGAAACAAACACCTAGTGCACCTGTTAAAAGCGCGTCGCGTGAATAACCTCCAAGCGTGGTCGTTAGGTACCTCTATTACCCGGGCGAACAAGAGGGTGGCACCGTCAGAAGGGCGACAGATCCCATCTGGTCAGTGGACGTTTATCAAGTGGAGAAGCGCACTAGTCAATTTAAACGAGTCCGGGGTAAAAGGGTAAAAACGGGTCCCACTTTATATCATTTATTAAACGGGTCAAATAGGAGTTTTGTCAAAGAGGAACTGCAATCGTACCCGAAGATACCGAGTTACCACCAAAGAAAGCTTTTTAAACGTAACCGGGCAAGTCGAGACTTGTAGTGACCGGAAAGCGAGGGGAAGTCCCTTTTTTGTTTGAGAGTCACGTGGTAGGCTGTTTATGCGGTCGGTGCTGGCCGGCGCACGTCACGAGTTGTTTACGGAAAGTGCGCCGGGATCAAAATGTCAAGGTGAGTGAAGTGGGAAACCCCGGCGCGAGTGGGTGAAAGAGGGTGAAAGGGGAGGTGCCCCAGAACTCTCTTTTTCAACACGACTACTCAATTTAGGGGTGGGCAATCAACCCGCCCGGCGCCCTGTGGAAAAGCTTGCCCACCGAACGGTTAAGAGTTCGCCTGGTGTGCTCGACCGAATTTTGTCTGTTAGCCGAGGGATAGGAGACCCTTGGCAAAATCTCCGACCAGTAAATGATTGAGTGAGGTAATAACGCTCGGGTGACGGCAAGAATTTGTTTAATCCCCTCGAGCATTGATTTCTTGGGGACGTAGCCCAGATCGTTGGAGCCAACGTGTATGATGACCCATGTTAGCGATGCTTGCTCCGCCAGCCAGCAGCTGTGAAGGAACTCGTTGGATTGGTCCAGCTACAGGCCCCACCGACCAATCCAGCGAACAGTTGCCAGCCTATCAAGTGCCCCCCACCAAGGAGAGGATAATGCCACTCGGGAGGTCCAATGGATGAACGAGTCGCCAACCCCCCAGACAAGATGTTTGTTGTCGATCGGCGGATTTGCTCATGGAAGTAAAACAGAAATTAAATGTGGTGTTTGCTAATTGTTAAGTGCTATAGTCACATGAGGGCGCTATTCATGTTGTCCATGAATCGCTCGGTACGTTGCCGTGTAGTAATCTTGGTATTTTGGACATGCTATGCGGACACGAGAGATAGTGCCAGGTTTAATAATGCATTCATTTATAAAATGTTAATGTCTTTGTTATGTTAGTTATAGATAAATGCACATAGGTAGATATTTAATAGTCCAGATCTATTAATAGAGGGATTAAGTTGGAATCAGTTAAGCTCCAGTGCCCATGAATATACGTGTAAATTGGTCGTTTGCGCCACAACCTTGGATCTTTTCCAAAACTCCTAGTCAACTTTATAGTCGTCAGGTTCAGGGCCTGGAATGGTCCTGTGGATTTGCTGAATTGTACCAGCAGGGTTGGGGGGCCCTAGGCTAGGGACAGATTGGCTACATCGACTGGTGAGTTACATGTATATAGCGAGTTATATAATAGCTAGTATAAGGTCATAAAAGTGGCTGTATGTAGCATGGTGCAAGTTGAATGTCAAATTTGCAATGTGGTGTGCACGAACGTGTACCTCAACCTTATTTTATGTTTTTTTTATGTTATTGTACATGTACAGGTTCAATATATTATGCAAGTTTGTTTAAATTAATAATTTTGTACTGGCAGGTCTTTTCATTAGCAAAGTGGAGATCTCCAATAAACCAAAATTTGAGAGTGACACAGGAACCCCCAAATTTGGCCTCACCGCCTCACTTTCTCTCGTCACTGGGAATTACACTACATAAATAGATATCAATACTTAATGATAAGTATTGATAGCTATTACGGTTGTTTTGGGCGTGGGGTAACATGACCCCAATGTACAAAGCAGCCACAAATTTGAAAGTTCATGGTAGAAGGTCACTGCTAAATCGAATATGGCGGCGGTAAACGCCTGACTGCCAACGACCCATCTGTTGGATCTCATCGTCATGAATTCCCGCCATTGCTGCTGCTGTGGCCGCACCAATCCGGAAGGAATGAGAAGTATATCGGGTATCATGAATGCCAATGAAGCCAAGGGCCCGCCATAAAACAGCGGTGAATTGAGAACAGAACGTGTAACTGGAGAGCCATCAAAATGGGACAGGAAATTGCTGAATTGCTGAGGACACCTGCTGAGGAACTGTGTAGTGGCCTGAACAGGGCACAGGGAAAATTCACCCTCAGAAACAGCAGGTATTGAAATTACATAACCCTGACCGTACTGGTCGGTCTTGGAGAAATGAATGTTTAGATTAACCACACTGCCAGAAGAGGTAAGACGAAGGGTAACATCAGAACGACGTAAAGGTGAAATTTTAGAGCAAGTGGACGCGGTGAGTTCACCTACGCGCAGAAATCCAAAAAACGCTAACAGGAAAGCCACTCGAGTAGGGCTTCATATTGATTGTAGGGCTTCAGTAGGGCTTCATACTGATTGGTACAAACGGAGTGTAAAGCAGGAATAATACGCCGCAGTAAAACAATCGTAATAGGACTGCGTTGATCGCGCCGACCGTACCGGCGGTGGCAGCCATCTAACATTCGTTTCACCATGAAATGTTTAGTTATGTCATGGAGACCCTGCAAGCGGAGTGTAGACACAATCCCTGAGACATACGATGCAACAGTAGCCGGAGCGTACCCATTAACGGACAAATATGCAATAAAGTGCACAAGCTGCTGCAATGTGGGACTAGAAGATGTATTAAGAAAACCATGGCGGGAAATAAACCAACAGAAAAATTACCAAGCACATTGGTAAACTGAATGGGTACGCGGGGCAACTGAGGCCATCAAAAGACTGTGAACCTCTAAATTAAGTTGTTCCAAAGGACTGCAGGCAAGGGTGTCATAACGGGGGTCCAGCCGCCAGAAACGAACCATCTGAAAACAAGATAGAGCTTCAGCGATGCCATTATCGAGACCAGGTACATGGCGTGCCTTAAAGTAGATATTCAACCTCAAACAAAGCACTACAAACATGCGAACCAATTTCATAATTCTGGGACACCTTGATGTTTGGCTATTAATAATCACCACTACAGCCCCATTATCACACCAAAATATTACACATTGGTTTTGCAAGGCCGGGCCCCATAAGCACAACGCGAGGGTGATCGGGAAAAGTTCGAGAAAAGTAATGGATAAATTCAAGGAGCGCCATTTTAGTGGCCACATGCCTTGCGTCCAACTCCCATTAAGGAAAGCTCCGAAACCGAACAGCTGACAAGACGGCATGCGTGCTTGGCGCAACCTGAATTGAATATCATAGTCGCGCCACCGATAACCTGCTCGCCGAAAAGCAGCCGAACGGACGATGTCGGCATATTTTAGCAGCTGCCTTGCCTGAGTAGGGTGCCACATCAAATAGATGGATGCAAAAATTAGAAAAGCCGAGGTCCGCTGTTCAATTGAGGTGATCCACGGGGGTTGATTGTGGGAACGAATTTACCATGCAGGGGAAACGCGTGACTCAATAGTAAACACACAGTCACTGGCACTATTGACACTGCTAGAGGGCCGCAAAAGAGGCGCAAAATCTACAAATTCCCCATTCCAAATTTTGTCCCGAGGGTGTTGAGAAACCCCAGACCCAAGATCATCGCAAACACTTGCCCGACGAACTGGTAACGGACATAACCGAATTAACAATAGGAGAGACGCAACCGAAATGGCCGGGCCATCAGGGGCAGATGCGATAGAAACTACTGGTCTAGGCGTTAGCTCTGACGGGATAGAAAAAGACCCACCCGATGAAACAGCAGTCGTCTGTGCGACGGGAGCCAAGGATTCACTCGGAACATCAGCCGGCGCGATGCAGTCCAAACGAGGCCTCCCCCTTGGTCTCGACCCCTCAGCGCCGGCAGTGCCCCGCTTTGTTCTTTCTGCCCTTGGCATCGTCTTCCCAAATAACTGGAAGGGGCTGGACTAAACGCGGTATACTTTCCCGAAGTTGCAACTAAAATGCAGAATGTAGCAGACGACTAACCTACGAAGGATACTTTGCAAATTTACAACTACACTGATTATTTATCCCATAATAAACCGAACGAACCGACCTGGCAAACTGCTCAGACAAAAGTGACCAGCATACACACTGTTTCTTCCTATGAAGCTGTAACCAAACAGCTGGGTCATAACTCCAGCGCTTGTGTGGTCAGCGGGGGAATTTACTCCAGCAACCCAGCCTAGCAGCAATAAACTATTTGAAGCCCCAATGGGCCTAAAATGAATTAAAAAGCTGCACGCTCGCGCCCACGTATTCTCTTGCACGTCACACACGCGTAAATCTGCGTTGCTCGTAAACACGCTGACTAGATCGCGCAAGGCATGGTTGAATGGTTGAAACCAACATGGTGGGGCACGGACGTTCCCATGGGAACGAGGCTGGGCTGAGCCATTTTCCTCACAAGTAGACTGCGTTATAAAGGAAGAGGCACAAAAATGGCATTGTTTTCAAAAGCATAAGGAATCTGGTATTTACAACATACGGTAAGAATAAAACACTTATTAAGCAAAAGTTTGAGGGGGCATGTTTAGGTGAAATTTTTGCTAGGAATTATAGAACGGTGGATTTACAATAAACTTTGCCGAAGCTTTGAACCCGAAACCTCTATTTTACCTCTTCATCTTTAATGGTAACTTTCAATATGAAAATTCCTTTTATTTTCTTTTTAATTTTTTCCAGAAACACCGTTTGATTTCTCTTTTATCAACACAAACTCCATAGCATTTAATACAGTTATAAGAGATCATAATACTTTTTGTGCCAAAATGAATTGTTCGAATTAGACTTGACAGAGTGCAGAGTAATTTTGCCATTTCAATAGAGGCCAAATATATTTCACAACGATAATACCTCGTGCTATCTTTCTTCAAAACTTCTAATGAGGGACGTTTGCTGTTTATTCTCATTTTATAAGTGTGAAATCGGGCAACCAAAAGTATAAAATTATACAATTTTAAAGGAATAAAATTTTCAACGGGGCAAGAAGTATTCCTATTGCTAAATTGTGGCTGGAGATAGTCCTAGACGTGAGAAGCTAAAATATTAATAATAATGCACAATTGTGTGCGTTATTGCAATTGATTTTGTATATGGTTTGTTCATCAACAATTTGCCGGTCGGTTCGACCGAATATTCGGATACTTGATCGAAATGAATGTCGAATATTCGAAGAGTGAAATATTCGACAGGTATTCACGTATATATCATGCACGATAAACGCTTATAAAGCCAGTCGCGATTTGACTATTTGAACAGAGTAGAATACGCCGTTAAACCGCCTTACACCGAGAAAATTGCATGTATGTGAAAATTGATTTTTACGCCGCGTTATTTGACCATAAAAGGTGGTCTATTGATGCGACAAATATTGAGAAATTTGTAAATAAAGAGATGCGATGCTCAATCATTCATTTATCAACAAGATGTCTATTACGGAACTCATATTACGCTTTCTTGCGGCGCTAGCGTTAAATACATGGTTTCAACGGAGTTATTGAAAGTTAGAAATGAGGGACTAATTTCAAATAAGTCGGCATTGCGAGCGTTTAGTGGATTTGGACGTTCTGAATCTGAACCTGAATCTGAATTTGAATCTCCCGTGAAATCAAAAGTGGATTAAATTTGATACCAAAGCCACCTGCAATTTTTAAACCTCGATTATTCTTAGGAATTATTTATTCTTAGGAATAACTGAGGTTATTTTTACGTCCCTTTATTATTAATTACACATTAATAGAATGGAAATAGATTATAAACTCATCTGCAGCGATTGCAGACTAGTATTATGTCCCATTTATTCAGACAAGGTAGAAAATGTAGGCGGTAAATACAATCCGCGATTTGTCTACAAAAAGCCTAAATTGAAAACTGGCGAGACATTTCAAGAATTGGACGTTAAATTATTGCCCGAGCAAGGGAATCTGCTAGAATATCAAGTAAACCAAGTCTCAGCGGGTAAAATTTCCAGAGGCAAATCGGTCAAGGCTCTAATTGCCGTGTGCTACCAAGACGTGACAAAAGAACCTGCGAAAGCCGTAAAAGACCTGTTTCAAATCTCAGAGAAACACGGGAACGCCGTCAAAAAGCTTAAGCTTCCGAGCAAGATTTTTAAAAACTTGTTTGTTCTAAAATGGAGACTCACACTTTTTATCTGACCAAAAGCGAGCAGACGTTTAAATTAGAAAATCAAATCGACAATTTAAAAGGTGATAAAAAAAATTTAAGCCAGAAAAGTATTCTTTTGCCCGGGTTATTTCAACATTACAAAGTCTACAGAAATTGAATGGCAAGTGCAAGTCGAAGGAAGTCCTGCAAAAACAGCTCCCGATGGACATAGATCAAGGTAAGTGGCTAACTCACCAGCACCTGATGTATCTGTTATTAACGTACAGATGTCATAGAAGCACTCGAACCAACAGTACCATTTCCAGAATTGCAGATGGATGCTTTGGTTCTGCTTTACGACGTAATAGGAGACTATATTCGAGCTTACGAGGCGGGGACTTTACAAGAAGTTAGTGCCTCAATTAATCAAAAAATAAATAACCTTGTGAATCAAACCCAAACGTTAACAAATAAAGTGAAAAATTAAGTTCAATACCAGTCTAAGCATCGGGCGAAGAGAAAGAAAACGCGTTAATTTATTTAATACTTTTAAATCAAGGTCAAGTCAATACTTACAAAGAAGCCCGCGTATAAAATAAATGGGAGCCAACTGTAGTCAATTATCGATCGTGGTCAATGAAGACAATTGGGTTTCAGCCGAGTTTCCAAATTTAACGCTCGCGTATAAATTACCGAAAGTCACGACGGTCGAAGCCGTTAATCGCTGGGTTACAGAGCCGATATCATTTTATCAAAATCAATTTAATTTTGCGGTGTATTGCGCAGCGACGGCTTGCGGGGTAGGTTTTGATCTACTGTCTGACCCCGATCCAAACGTGTTGGCTTTATTTAATTTTCACGTATATTACACCGTACGAAAAACATGTTACGACTGCACGATGCCCAATCCTAGCGACGACATACTTCATGCGTTGCACAATAATTACGATCATAGAAAATTTATAGACACTTGCCTATTATACGGCGTGGGGTACAATAAGTCGTATAAACAAACGCGTGATACCGTATCAAATGGGTTAGGCACGGCTTATTATTACGACGACGGTTATATTCCAGTGCCCGATAAAAATTACGATCCGTACGATTTACACGTAACAAACGGCAAATACGCGGGCTCTACTTTTATGGGTTTTGGTTGGCTAATTCTCCTAAAGGTTCGGGTCATGTGAGTATTTATACGGTCACTTGGATCTCGCAATCAGACGCGGTCACTCTGGCTTTGTGGGATTTTATTGCCAAGAAATCAAGCTTGACGGACGTAGGAATTACAAAAGTAAACGAATCAATTAGAGCTTACGTATATGCGTTACTGGGCGCTAAGGCTCAAACAAAGACCAGCGTTTTAGTCCCTGGTACCGGATTAGACGCCCAAAGACAGTTAATCACTATAGTGGAATCTTTAAGAAATTCGGTGCCTGATATAGAGCAATCGATGAACCAATTTCAAGATTCGTTGCAATACGCGGACACGCATCTAAATTTCGTAGTCGCACCGGGGTTATACCTGGTACCTTCCGACATGGACTTACTCATCGGAACGTTTAAGGGGTACAACAATAATTTACAAATCGCGACCAAAGACGTGCAGACGGGTTATACTCCAAGTTTAAACTCTGGTGTCGGTTTAACCGCCGATTTTGACGATCAAGTAGGAGAAAAAGAACCAACATCCATTCCAAATGTAAAACCCATTTTAACGCCTAGCCCTAAAAAGAAACCGTTAGGCATGCACTACGAAGAAAATTATCTTAGACCATAGGAGCCATTGCCGTCAGTGGTCTCGGTTTTATGTTGTACAAAGTATTAACGTGAATGGAAAATAAAAAGAAAAAACCCTTCCCAAATTTGAGAAGGGGTTTTAAATTTCTTTTGCCCCAGATTATTTATTAACCCGCTTACATCCTCTGCACACAAGTCAAAATCGAAACGCCGACGCCTAAAAACAAAGTCCATACGTGACCGCGATCCATCCCACCGCTTTACTCGTCACGTTAAAAACCCAACTTAAAACGCTACCAATAATACCGGGTAATGCTCCCAAATCTTTTAACCCGAGTTTCTTCAATATACTCGCTAAATTTTGCAGTTAACGTTTCATCCAATCTTTTATACCTCTTTTGGATGGACGGTTTGGTGCAGGCGTTGGTTCTTGTGTCGGTTCTGGTGTAATACTAGGCGTCCCGGCAGCTCTCGCGAGCGAAACGAAATCTTCGGAAGTTTTTTGGTTGAGTCTGAAGACGACTAATTTCTTCTTGAATTTCCGTAATTTTAGCTTCATTTAATCGTAATTGCCCTCTCATTGTTTGCAATTGTTTGTCCAAACCTAAAAGCCGTCTATAATCTAAACCCTCTGTCTGCGCTGTTTGATTCTCTGTAAGCGAGGCTGCAATGTTGCTGCCTTTATCCGAAATTTGGGATAGTTCCCCCATTTCAATATTTTCAGTTTGAATGGCGTTTAATGCCGATTGTTCTTGCCTAATTTTCTTCTGGTAATCCCCAAAGCTGAGTTCCTTACGAATAAATTTTGATCCGCTTTTGTTCCGGCTATTTTAGGCGCATTTTCCTATCGTGCCTAGCGACACAAACTTTCTTGGGTTTTGTTCGTCTGTAAGTCATTTCGCCATGGGTGTAATTTCATTTTTGTAATACAAGCCCTCGTATTTATGAAATAAGTCTCTTTCGCTTTTTGTGATGTATTCAAAATTTTCATAGGTAGGCTTTGGTATATCCGATCAGCCTTTATTTTTGTAAAATGTATGAAAATCAATTACTTTAGGATTATCAATAAACATCGTTCTACCTCTTTCTAAAGTATCGCCTGCCGACTCGGGAATACCTTCTGTAAAGGAAGTTTTTGTAGAATTTCTCTTTGATCGGAAAATAAGATTTCGACGAAATCTTAGTCATCCGGTTGTATTTCTTGATCCTCCAACAGGGGAACTTCCTCTGGATCAAATCCTCCTTCAGCCATTATAACTTTAAAAATAAACCGGTTGTTATATGTAACTTAAGCGCTGGGCAAACTCGCGGGTAATATTCCCTGCGCCACGAGCCAACCCTGCGTAGCCGATGCGCCGCTAGACAACGCGGTCAATTTTAACGCGTCTTAATAGCTTACTTAAATCGAGTGGTTTAATTTTAAATAGTTTATTGCTCAGCATTGCGTAACCTATGGGAATTAAACTGACTTCGGCACCGTGATACATGATCTTTGCAATGTCGTTTACGTCTATAGCTTTTGCGTTACTCATTCTTAATATAACGCATCTTAAAATTATTTCATGTCTAAAAATTCTGGCGGGGGTGTTGTAGTTGTTTGAGGTTTTGGCCGGGGTTGAACAGTTTGAACTTTCTCGGGCGCTTTTGACTTATTTTTAGAAATTAAAAAAAGTGCGAACGCTCCAGTCGTTAAACCACCTAATATTAATTTTTGTATTTTCCGAAACCGTTTTATAAATTTTATTTTCAAGTTTTGTTTCTGATCGGGTTCGCCTATTTTCATCTTTGCAAACTGCTGCTTTATCTGTCTGTTATGTTCCGCTAAATGTTTGCCCTGTTCGACGCGTTTGGGATTTTTAACTTTCGTTACCGTTTGTACCTGCGTCTTTACCGGCTCGGCGCAGGAGTTGCTGTTGTTGGTTGTTCTTTCGTTGCCATGTTCTTTTATATTAGACATATTTTTATTGATAGCTAAGTACTTAGTCGTAATTAACGTTGCTACTAGCGGCAATAGATAAATCCGTATTTATAACAAATCTCGCTTAGAAAATGGCTGATCGTTTGGCTAATCACTGGGTCGTTGTTTACGTCTTTCGTTAAGTCTTCTTCTGAATTTAAATCGATATAGAAACCTAAAAAATCAATTGGAGTGGCGATACCCAAAACACGCGTATACAAGCTTAAAATCGCCATGCCCAGTGTATTTACTATTTCTTTTCCAAAGCGTGCCTCGTACAAATCAAACAGTTTTTCTTGATCGTGTGGAGTTAGAACTTCAATCTCTTTTATTGTAAATTCTTTGCAATTCCCCAGATGCAATGATTCATCAGAGGCGGTGTTTGACGTTGGATTTTGGTTCGGTGGTATGTGCGGGTTCGCTTTTGACTTTTGAATCGGCGAGTATACTTTTGATATCGTTCATTTATTTAAACGATTTATAATTTTGTTTAACGTTAATTTAATTCTCAAATATTCATAGGTATAATAGGTCAAGTTAACTGCAGTAACTAATTGAATAACAAATTGAATTAATTGTAAAATTGCTATTATTTTATCATAACAAAAGAAAAATTTGGTGCAACCGGACCTTTATAGCCCAGCTACAACCAAAATTTCAACAAATTATAACTTCCTAATAACTAATTATAAATCTGTTGACTCGTCAATCATACTACATTTCTCAGTCGAATTACATTCCGACAAGCGAGTACGCAATTCCATTCTATATGACCAAAATAGGTATGCAACCTTTCGATCGTCACTTGATCGTCTTTTTCCTCGATATATTGTAATTTGACTTTATAATCTAGATAGTAACAATATTCTTGCTCGTCAACTAATTCTTCTAAAAATTCAATAAATTTTTCGGGGTTATAACAAATGCATTCTTTTGTCATGATATTTAGAGTTTTTTAACCATAGGTTGATAGTAATCTTAATAGCGTCGCTACAAATTTTACATTCGTGTCTTAGTTTTTTATGAGGGCATACTCAAGCGCCGTCACATTCTATACACTGGTATATCCTTCTCCCCTGTGGACACACGTTTTTATTTTGACTCTCTGTAACTATATCGATACAATTATTACACCATAAATTCATCTCGTCATTTGACTTAATGCGAAAATCAGAAATTGCTTTTAATTTCTTACAGTGGGTGCATTTTTAGTCTCCATTTCAATTATTGCCAATTTTTAAAATATTTTATAAGTTTCACTGAACACAATAATTCACGGTGGCTCGGTGTTTGAAATCAATTCACTAAACTTCACGTCGCGCAAGTTCCTTTTAATAATTTCCCTTTCCTTGTCTGGCACTACGTCATTCTCGGTTAAACACGGATCAAAACTATTTCGATCTTTACAGTGGAATAGTGTAGTCCACGCCATATTTTCTCTAAAGGCTTTAAAACAGAATTATATTTCTGACTCAATAACCAACACGAATGCAAATAATGCCAACCACTAAACGCCATTCGACTTAGCGCGCATGTGTTACTTCCTTTAGATTTTTTTCTGTATTTAATAACTTGGTCAGCGGCGCAGTCGTCAATTATAAACAGTGTGTTCACGCTGTCAAAAACTTTCTGGTGTAATTCAATTGCCTCGTTTAACTCAAGATTTACCCGATCCAAATCGCACAAATAAATGTTATCGTCAAAATAAACCCACAGCCGCTCCAAGTAAGTCTTATTCTAAAACAACGTGGGACAAATTATCGCGATTGCCTCAAATATAAATTTATACTCGGTTTCTAATAAATCGAGTACCCAATTTGTTTTTCTGCTCCCAGTCTTAACAATAATTAACGCGCAGTGCGGATTCATTAAACATCTAACTCATTTTAAATTAAACCCAAATTTAATACACTAAGCTCTTAAATTTCCCGTCTTCTACAGTCAATTGCGAGTCCATAATTAAAAAGACGTACATCATTAAAGGCCCCTCAGTTTCTGCCCCTCGTTCCATTTGCATCGATATATCGCCGCCTCCGCCGAGCGGTCTACCCGACCCGTGCGCGGAATTAAGCTCCTAAAGTCTAACAAAAGCCCGTATTTATCTTTCAAATATTCGGTCATATCAACAGCGCGAGCTGATTCTGTTTCAGAATCGCCGAAGTGTTTAGAAATTTCGTTCCAATGTTGACATTCAAAAAGTCCTTGCGAGAATAATTGATTAGTTATATGCGGATTGTAAAATCTCTGGGGATTTTTGACGGCCGGGTCTTTGAACAATATTAACACGCCTTTCAAGCTTTTAATCGTCTGATCGATACTAATGTTCCATAAAGTGTGTGATTGGTTTACCGCCTGGTTCTTCCAAGAATGAATTCGGTCGAATAAGTAATACACCGGACCATTATGTTTCTGTCGGATACTCGTTGCCAGATCTTGATTAGTTACGGCTTCGTATTCTAAAGTCAGGTCTGAAATTGAATATTCCGCAGATGTATCTGTCGAATTGACCACTTTGTCGTGTGAATTAAAAGTCAGTTGATACGTCAAAGGCTCTTTAAAATCCGACGGATAAAAGGGTCCGTGATCTGTCAATAGCGGCGTGTCTAACGGAATCGCGTATCTATTTTTAAAACCGTTGGCAATCGCCAACATTTTTGTCGCCCGCACCCAAACGCAACTTTGCCACGTTTTTGTTTTTAGTTTACGACAAAGGTAGCCAATTGTCTTTAAAGCCATGAAATACGTCTGGGTCTCTGTAACTCGTGATTTCGCCTTGGAGACTGGCATTTATTTCCGAAATTAAGTTTCTCGCCACGTTATTATACACGGTTCGATTATCGCCCAATCCGACGTCTAGATCAAGTTTAAAATCCAATTTCACAGTGCCCGAAAATAACGTCGTCTACGCGCAATGCGGAATATTTTACGTTTAATGTGTGGTGCGCCCCGATTGTGCTTGGATTGTGCGTGATGGTGACTTCACGTGTTTCGCCTTTAATGGCGCGAGGCACTTTTAGCTTGCAACTCGGGTTTAGCGCTTTAGTGTACTGTTGTGACATATTTTCTCAATATATAACATTTTATAACTTACTGGGAAATTTTTAAAATGAAAGATTGCACGATTAAGGATGCACCCGCCGCAAATAATAGATCTTCGTATTGCATTAACTTAATTGATTTCGCTTTCTAAACGTTTCAGATTCCATGTCTGCCAATACATTTTGAATCTCTAGAAGCATATCTCCTTGATGATCGATATCCGCTCGCATGTCGCCTAGCATATCTTCGATATTAGTTTGATCGGCTTGAATTTCAATTAACTTGTCTTTAATTTCGCCTGCCATTTTTAATTAACAGTTTTTAAATAAAGGGTTTATTAAAAAGTGTTTATTTTAAAAATGACTAGTGCTTTAATAATGGTAGATGAAGCTATAGTAAACGCATTAGCATTTACGGGTTCAATTTTTTTATTCAGCAGCTTAGCAAAAAGTAAAGTAGACGAAGAACGTAAAAGACACGACCTCGCGCTAGAGCAACTGGTGCAAGCAAAAGAATCTTGGGAACAAAATCGCGTTCATATGTTAGACTTTTTAAACGAGCGAATGCGGCAAGAACGTGCGAATCAGCAAACCTTTGTAAACGTTGAGGAACCGTTGCGCGCCTACGCCGAATTGACGGGTAAACAGGTTACGCCTTTACCACCAGAACCTAAATTATCCTATTTCTACGTGCCTTCCGAAGATCAAAAATTCGCGAGTTTATATGGATTACATCCGGAACGGCTTTGGTAGGTTTTTTTTAGCGTATCGATTCGCTTAACTTTAACAACTTAATTGTAAATGGACCACGAATTTTCAAAATTATTTTATAGCCCACAAGGCTACTGGCGAGGCGAAGGCGAGGTAGATCACTTGGTGCAAAAGACGGGTGCAGAAAAATCGAGTGTAAAATCCTGGTTAAAAAAGCAGGCCATTTGGCAAATTTATTCACCCGCGCCAGATTACGTGCAGAGGCCTATGATGTTGCAAACAGAATACGTGAGTCCGCGTATCAATTGGATATTTTATACTTGTCATGGGATCAAGTGAATCGTAAAACTTTTAAATATGCCTTAACCATAGTAGACGTGGGATCTAGGTATAAAGATACCGAACCATTGACCAGTAAAACCGCCGATCAAGCGTTAGAGCAATGAAACAAATTTATAAAAGATCGCCCTTGACTTGGCCCAAGGTTATCATAGTGAACTCGGGGTCGGAATTTAAAGGCGAGTTGATGACAAAAAATGAAGTAGAAATTCAAGTTGGCGAGCATGGTGTTCATAGGTCTCGGGGAATCGTAGAGCGATTTAACAGGACTTTAGCCGAGCGTTTATTCGGTCATCAATACGCGCAAGAGATGTTAAACGTGGGCGTTCGTAACGTGGAATGGGTATAGCGTTTACCTCAAGTCGTGAAATCGTTAAACGAAGAAAAGACGTGTTTAATTGGCAAAGAGACCGCAAACGCCGTCAAATTGGACCACTTGAAACAAACGCCCGCGGCACCCGTAAAAAGCGAAGCGCGTGAACTTGGCTCAGATGTATTCGTGCGGTACCTTTATTACCCGGGTGAACAGGAAGGTGGTTCGGTTAAAAGGGCGGCAGATCCTGTCTGGTCCGTAAACGTTTACCAAATTGAGAAACGCACCAGTCAATTTAAACGGGTAAAAGGTAAGCGCTTGAAAACGGGCCCAACTTTATATTATTTATTAAACGGGCCAAATAGGAGTTTTGTCAAAGAAAAACTTCTTTGACAGTTATTACTGAAGACACTGAATTACCGCCCGCTAAATAATGTCCATGGACTAAAGTTTTAATACCGTCTGGTATCTGGTCAGATCTGAATAATTGCTGCTTATTGAAATGTTGCACCCGTTCAAATAGACAACTTTTATACACGTCGTGGGTTAACCGTTTTTGAGTTACTACTTTTGTAACGCCCTTCGCCTATTTTAAATTTTGTCAATCCGTTGGCTCCTGAAATTGGTTGGCTTCCAAGTTCATCTTTCATCTCACCGATGACCTTTTTATTTTTTGATCGTAAAGTTTATGATCCTGTGGATAAATGCTAAGGTCGAATAATTTACGCTTTGTGCGCAGGTATTTTATTAAGTTGTCCGTTTAAATTTGGACGAGTAAAGAATCGGTGTCTGAATAAAGTAAGCTTATTTTGTCGCCGAAATCAGCTTTTAATGTGTAATAATAGAAATCGTACATTAAAATTTTAGACAAGTCCAACACGCTTACGCCGCAATAAATCGGCTTGTTCAATTTTGTTTTTATGCGATACATCTCGACGAATGTATTCCTTAAACGGCCTGGTCGATTTATAATTCGGTTTAAAAGTGCAAAACCTCACTTTTTCCATATGTAAGCCAAATAGACTCTGCCTCTTTCATTTCTTGTTTTTTCTCTTTTATTACAACACAACTTACATCATGTAAATACTAGTTGAGCTCAACCAAAATGAAGGATACGATCGCATAGTAATAAATTTACATGAGATCTCCGGCATCAACCGCAAGCAGAACCCTGCTTTCAATCTGAAACAGTTTTCAGTTATGTTCAGTTCACTGGTTCATTCCCACTGCATGGGGTGGAGCCTCCCTCCAGCCAGGAGCAGCCAATACAGAACCTCAGACCGTCCACTCCTGTCTGGCAGTTACTAAGTCCACAAGAAACAGTCCACTGTGTGCATGTACATACATGCAGTGCTTGCACATGCATATGTAGTTCTGGCACAGTACATCAACAGTCACCACTCAGGCTGGATGCGCTGCCTCACTGGTGAAATCTAAAGCTGGACGCAGCACACACCAACAGCGGTGATGTGTACCTGGAGGTGAAAGCTGAAAAGCCTAGGGCTGAGAGAGAGCCAAATAACACTGTATACGTGTACGTGTAATGATGTACACATGCCCTCTTCCCAAAGATCAACAAACTGAGGAAGTAATTTTACTCCAAAGGTCAACATATTACATGTAGTGACATTCCATACACATGTACTGAAATTATGAGACCAGCAGTACACCTGGAATTTACATTTACCAACTAAGTAACAGCTATAAACACGAAGCTATGCCTTTTCACGTGCATCATGGTCATTAACCCTTAATATGCATGGATGACCCTTAAATCTTTCTCAGTGGGGATTGACATGACATCTCTCATTAAATTACACTTCAAAAACACACTTATAACATGAACAAGAATAACTCGTGCAACATGTCAATCCACTACTGTACCAAAAAAAAAACTATATCAATCTCTCTATGCCAATTCACTTAACAGTTACAAAGCTTTTATATATGTTGGTCATGTTTAGGCTACGCCTCTTTCATATACTCATGGTCCTGATATGCATTGGACGGTATGCTTTACGTTAGCACCCCGGAACTGTACCACAATCAGACCCATCGGCTCCCAAGGAAGGTATTTTTTATCATACTTTCTAATACATATAAACTAATCTGAGAGCCAATGATCACATGAAAATAATCAATATAGTTTGCTGGACAAATTGGAGATTACGCCATTATAACACATGCTGATTTGGGATCATTATTTGTATATTTTTTTGGTCAGAACTGTCGCAAAACATCAGAAATATGGCAGTCATCGCACGCGTTAATGTGAAGCGCGATGCATGGCCATTGTAATATCGCATGAGGGTGCACTAACACAGCACAGTGGGCTACACATAGTTTTGCCAAAGACTGAATTATTCATTGATTTGAAACAGTCTTTCTCAAAATCGGACTTAGCTTTTTTAAGCAGCTCGGTATTTTTATCCATGTAACTTTTCATCCAAGGCGCCTGTTCAAATGACATCACGCGATGCACCTGTTTTAACTGGAGACCGAGTTCTAAATATTTCTCTAAAGTTCGATAATGAACGACGTATTTGTGTTTTGTGTTTAAAGTCGATACGAGTTTGTCTGTTGAAGTAATTCGCTCGCCGTTTAATATCAAGTTTTTCTGATATTCGGAAAACCACTCATTCAGAAATGATATATTTTCCGGGGCCAGTGGGAAGTCGTTGTGTTTGTCATGTAAGTGTCTCGGATGATCTAACGTCACTCCGAGTATATATCCCTTTGACACTTTTGGATAAATTTTCGAGATGTCTTCTGGAGTAAATTTGGTCACGTCCTGAATCCACCTAAAATGTTTAAATTAAACTCATAGCCCAGCCGTATAAATTGTTTGCGTCTAAATGATGTGTGACGTCGGTTTATTTGGGTCATAATCTTTTAATTCGGGATTATTCGCTTTGGCGTAGCGCTTTGCACCCACGTTTGAAATGCCGCCTCGTTTGGCTCGTTCAAAGAATAGATGCTTGTCTATATTTGTTAATAGTTCCAGTTCTATTCCAGAATGCTTCAAAAGATAATTCAGATGAGGTATAATAATTTGCCGGATCAAGGCCGTAATTTACTTTACACACTTTGCGAAAATTTTCAAGTACACCAGCAAATAATAGTATGTCCGTCTCGACGTATAAATCGTGGTAGTCCCTGAGATTACGGCAGTTAAAGTTTCCCACAATATTCGAGCCCGAATATAACTCAGTAACATTCCCTTTTCTAAAAGTAAATTCGTAGAATTTGGGAACCTTTCGCAGAGCAAATTAAAATCTTCAGAAGAACAATTTTTGACCAGTCTATCGAGCGAGGCCGCCATGGAATAAAACGAGTCTAGAGACCTGAGTTGATCGAAACTAACCGAAATATAATTCTCGGTTTTTTAGCAATGACTTTAATTTTGCCGCCGTTAAACACTTTAGGGCCTTGCATAATTAAATGCGCGTCGTATTTTACCAAGTTGTGTAAAATTACTGGAATGGGCATTTGATTAGGGACTACTCTTAACTTGAGATTACAGTATGCATGTGCGGGGCCTCTGTACTTGCCCGTTATGTGGCAATGATCTCTGACTTTGCGAAATTTGTTAATTGGCTTTTCGCAAGTCATACAAATGTAATCCCTAAAACCGCTTTCATTTACTCGTTTGGAACTTGACACTGGCATTGTATTCTTTAGTTTTGCAAATGCGTCTCTGGCAAATCCAAAACGTGTTAGAATTTTCGTAGATTTTTCGTAACTGGTGAGACCAGGTAAAGGGCTTTGGATTGGCAAATGCTTTGTTAATTGCGCCGACTTCTCTGGAAAGCGACTGCACAAATTTAATTGCTGCATCTCGCCCTCTATAAATCTCGCGAGTCGTGCACGCGCCATCGCATCTGACAACCGCGTATGAATAGCCACACGCTTTGTGAACTTGCGTTTTGACCGTGTTTGTATGTGTTGGTGATAAGTGGTCTAAAATAGACTCAAATCCTTGTGGGTTATAAATGGGGCGTCTTCCTTGTTTTTAAAATGTTCAAACTTGAGAATATTTTTCCCTTTGACGGGCATTTCGACCTTGCACGCCGCTGTGTCAATTCCTTGACAGTCTTTTTGATGTCTGGCGAGTCTTTCTTGCGTGTTTTGTAACATCGCACATTAACCTAGAAAAGCGTTTAATCCAGCAATACTGACTCGTTTCGCCTTGGGTAAAATAAAGTAAATTGACGGGCTCTTTTTCGCGTTTAGTCTTGTAAAGCACATAAGTGCCTCCTTTCTCGGTAGAACTAAATACATTAATGGCAAGGTTATTTTGTGATTCGATTCGTGGAATTTGTGAAATTGGCGTTGGGAAATTTACGTTTATGAAATTTAGGCCGTCTTCTTTAGTGCAAGTTGAAATTCCATCCTCGTGTATATAATATTTTGGATTTGTTTCTAATTGATGCTTGACATTGTCTGAATATAATCCTATAGCTGCTTGCAATGCCCAACGAATGCACTCTTGATCTCCTTTATTTTTAACGTTGACAATTGCAGTTTTAGCTGCCAAATATTTTAGTAGTGGAATATGGGTCGCTCCGACTGGATTATACCTTACCACGTTGATATAAAACGCGACTACTTTTCAAAAATCCAACCCGAGCCACGCTGCTTGTGAGCTTCCACGTCTTCTTTATGATTTGCAATTGGCTGATTCAACGCTTCTGTAATTTCCTTTTTAGAAAAGACAACATTATTTTTACTCGTAAATGTGAAAACGCCGAGTTTAGTTTCTGCTCCGGGTTTTTCCACTTTGAATTGAATCTTGATTGCCGTTTGTAATTTATAAGAGGCGATTTCCTTAAACTCGTCTAGCGCTTTGTCTTCGATATACTTTTTGTAAAAATAAAAAAAGAATAAAATCGTCGGCGTAGAAATTAGGTATCAGTTCCCAATTTCTATAATTGTCCCTAAATCGCCTGATTCTCCGAATGTCTACTTCTTCAATCGTTTGCGGTTAAATGTGTGATTTAATTGTGGTAATTAGGTCCGTTCGCAATTTTTCCCTTTTACGCCCGTGGCTGTAAATTCTATATTATTGTCTTGCGCAATTTTTAAAAGTGTATGATATGATTGTCTCGTGAGATTTCTAAATTGCCGTTGACTGTCTTGAATCGCCTTTACGAGTTCCAGCTTCGTGTGTTGTTGGCGCTTTGGTGCTGGTAATGGATGTTATATTGTTTGGCAAAGTCTGCCAGGAATGATTTTTTCAATCGCCTAAAATTTATCAAGAAAGGACGGCGTTGTGGTTTGGGTTCTATTTCCATGTCTCTTTTATATATAGGTTTTAAAAATTTTATCTCAATTTTCCCTGCGCGAGTTGAGCTATTTTTTAAAATTGGAAAGTCCCCAAGGGAAAAGTTCCGCTTTTGGGAGTTTGGAAGCATCGCGAGGGAGTCGCGAGGAAGTCACGAGATTTGGGGGAAGTCCCGGCTGGTTTGGGAAGTCCCGGCTGGCTTAAATGAGGAAAAGAGGGGCTGGTGTGGAAAATACCGGTCCCTACTTCTCGAATTTGGGTTGACGTTTCGACCTCTTGGCAGAAATTTACTGTGGTTCATAAACCATTAACTCATGGAGAGGTTTAAAAACTTCATTTTGGTATAACAGTCAAATTAAGATTGGCAATTAGAGCATTCATTATAAGCACTGGTCTTCAGCTGGTATTGTTTTCATATGTGATCTTCTAGATGATATCACTGTCCAATTTTAGGACCAAGTTCAGTGTCCAGATCAACTTCATTGAATATGGTGCGGTCTGAAGGTTAGTTAAGGTTGCTTATGGTGGTCTGTTGACGAATAATAACGTTATTCCCTTTCCTTTTGTTCCCTTCAATATGCATGTTCCCCTGTCCGACAAAAAGGGCTCTCAGAGACTCTGCGACTTTTTTGTCTCGGCAAAAACTGTAGCTAGAAAGTTTGTGGACAAATGGGACAGGCAACTTGAACTCCACTATGACTTGGGTGTTTTGTTTCATGTTTTTAGTGTTCCTTTCACATGTACAGTGGACTCTAAGCTTAGATTTCAGTTTTCAGTTTAGATTAATCCAGAGAATCCTTGGTACTAACCCGTTTTTATGTAAAATTCATAAGTTGGATTCCAATGTCTGTACCTTCTGTAAAAATGAAGAGGAAACCCTTATCCACCTTTTTTGCAACTGTAATTATGTTAATTCTTTCTGGAGCTCGATAGTAGATTGGATTAAGGACAAAACAGTGATACAGCTAGTAATAGACAATAAACTTTTATCGTTCGGTGTTGTTGACACTACACTCAAATACCCTAATGAATAATTTACTTTTTGAATCGCAAGATTTCTGTCACTTTTCATCTGAATCTGCTTGAAACAAGCCTCCATAGTGCACTTTTTCTCATTTAAAACAAAAGAAATTTTTTCCTACCTTTTCATGCATTTTGCATTCGAATATTCAAATTCGGAAAATAATATTCGAATATTCGATAATTGATCGAATATTCGGTTATTCGGTATTTGGCACAGCCCTCTCATTTTGTACACCAGGAATGTGTACTGCTTTAAAAATCAAATTGACTTTTAAATATTTCAACAAACAGATAAGGCGCATCGATGTGGAACACTGTGATGATTTGTTGTTAATCGTATGCACCACCGCCACATTATTGGACCGGAATTTTACCCTACGATTGGCCAACGAGTGACCCCAACACATTAAAGCAATCACTATGGGTTTGAGCTCGAGAAAAGCTATTGACGGTGGGGACAACTCCGTCGACCCTGAAACTATATCCCATCAAAATAGGCCCCAAAACCAACTGATGCAGCAGCATTTGTAAATACATGTAATTCCAAAATGTCAGAGGCCTCCCATTCGCGTTCCAAAATCCGGGTTACTTCATAAACTTGAAACAAGAATGTGAGCCACATGAGCAGATCGAGTTTTGCTCCTTGTGTTATGCGCAGCCAATGGCGAGGGAGCCTGAGATCCCTGAGCTGAAGCGCATCCGTAATCGGCGGAAAGAAAGACAGGTGGTTACAAGCGGGTTCCTGCATGCGTTCTGCGTGTACGCAAAGACGCATACATGCCAGAGTAAATTAGTTACGTGAACTCGGCGTGGTCCGCGTCAAACGCACATATAATTGCACGCCTCAAGGCGCGCCTATGCGGTGAGTACCAAAAGACACGCCCTCTTTTGTTCCGCTCGGAGCGGATACGCCTCATGCATATAGGCGCACCCGGGGCAACTGCCCTGCACACGAAGTTAAGGGTTGTAGGTATACCAGGCAAGATATGGGACGGAGGGGTACCCCCCTCACATGTCCAATCCATACACACTCTAGACTATTTTTACCTACCACACCCCCTTAGAATTCGTGAGATTCCGATCAAACAATGACCAACACAAAGGCGTGGGGTTCTCTTCGTCCCATATCTTGCTTGAAATGGTTGTAGGCCAGTAAATAATTCCAAAATTGCTCACGCAGACCAGATCATGATTTGCGTGCCTTAAATTCTCTTCTATTAGAGCATTTCGTGGCACGAGGACTGGGTGGTTTAATAAAAAGGTGCATGGCATTCAAGGGCAAGACTGCAAGCCTGTGTTTCTGAAAGTATCGGAGCAAACGGGGCCCTCCAAGTTGCTCTATTATGCCATGGAGTGTGGGCATCAATTTCCCAAATGGCGATGGGCCTCCTGACTGTTTTGAGGTGTGATTTTCTCTGGAGAGAAATATCTTCCAAATTAATCGGTTAAGCCACTGAAAGTTGAAAGGAAAGATGAGGAAGTGAGCTTTAATCTGATATTTGTCTTGAACACCTGTGAATCTTGTATTTTTTCATGATTTTTTGATGTGGAGATATTTATTACTTTTGTCTACGGCAACTGGTCTGGACCTTCAGGGAACCTATAAGTGACTGGATTTGCATCAGCGTTGACTTTGGCTTTTCAAGCGCTGAATAAATCTGCTTTCTGATTTTAGTTACCTTGGCCTGTGGAACTCTCACCTGCCATTGGACTTCTCTATTTCCAGTTCCAGATGACCTGCTGCGGAGGACCCTCCGTTTTTTCGTGAGCGATAGGAACACCAAGGTCTTTGCACGCATTTCAGAAGTCGGTCAACGGTTTCATGGCTGTTAATATATGCGAGGGCTTGTAGAGAACGGCCTATACACAGACAATTGGGCTAGAGACAAAACGCTGAAAACAGACAAGAAAAAACGACAAACAGTGAAGACTAGACTAAACATCCGAAACATAAGTAAAGAGTTAAAAACCGTGAAAATGAGCAGTAAAACATTAATAGATACAGGAGTAAAGCTGAGATAAAGAATGAAATAAAGGAAGACATTGTCTAAGGATTGGAAGCTATGTAACAATTTGTGAGAGGAGAGCTCTTTTGTAGGACTTGAAGCGGCCAACAAACGGCATTGTTCTGATTTCCCTATCAATGGTGTTCCACAGATGGGGACCATAGCAGCGAAAAGCCGAACTAGAGTACAGGGTGGGGGTGAATGGAACATACATGATACATATTGTAGC
>NW_019091489.1:521791-535988 GCF_001949145.1 Acanthaster planci | reverse complement strand
TGAGCACGCAGTCGCTTATATACACGCCAGCGCGCACAACGTTGCGAAGCAACAAACGCTTGAAAGCGCACCAGTGGGCTATGCATTGCGTTACAATATTTTGACGGGATCTGGTAGAGAACCGTGCGTATCTTGAACTGAAAAACAGATGAGAGATGAGAGATGCTGATAGGCAGAAGATTATGTGTGAATTTGTACATAAAAATACCAGTGAGATATTTATTTGAGTCGTGAATAGTATGTAACCTTGCAAATAGAGGTGCAGAGTGTCTCCCATGGTGTGATAGTGTGCAGATATGGATAGCTCACTTTTGAGTGATGTATAGAGAGTGTAGCTTTGTGTTAGATGTATGCGACCAGACAATATTGCAATAATTCAAGTGAGGTGAGATAAGGGAAGTATAAAGATGAACTAAGCATTCGGGAGGTGGAAAGAGACGAAGTTTAGACGATATTAGTAATAGACGAGACGTGTTCTGTCCAAGTGGGTCGGCAAAGACACCTAAGAATTTCGCCGAATTGACCCTTGTGATGGGAATACTGTCGATCTTTATTGGGGGTAAGTCTATGTCTAGAGAACAAGCAACCTTGCTAAAGAAGATGAAGTTTGTTTTGGAGAAATTGAGTGAGTTTATTGGCTTTAAACCAAGAGGAAACAATGATAAATTCAGAATTGAGAATTGCAACCAGTGAGGGCTGGAATTGAAAATCGTGGTGTCATCAACGAAGAGAGTAAAGTTTAGGGTTGAAGAAGAAAAACAGGGGTCATTTGCCCAGATCAAGGAGAGTAGAGGACCAAGGATGGACCCTTGGGGGATCCCATACTGAATATTGGGTTGAGAAGACTAAACATTTTTAATGGAAGTATATTGATACCTATCAGAAAGTCGGAAAACCAGGTGGGCGGGACCCCCTGATACCATGGTAATCAAGTTTAGAGAGAAGAATAGAATGATTGATAGTGTCAAAGGCTTTAGAGAGATCGATAAATAGACCAATAGCTGACTCTGTGCTAGTGAATGCAGTGTTGATTTTGTCGACAAGTTGGATGAGAACCATGTCAGTTGAGTGCCTTGAGTGAAAGCCATACTGCTGACCAAACAAAATCTGAAATTGAAAGATGAATTGTGGAAGACGATTGTAGAAGAGCCCCTCAAGAATTTTTGAACACACCGTAAAATAGAAATAGTTCTGTAGTTATTGGTGGTTCGCTTATCACCGCTTTTGAAAATAGGGATGATTTTGGCGATCTTGAATTTCAGGGGGACAGAACCGTATAGAAAAGAAAGATTGAAAATATAGCTCAGTGGTTCGGCAATAAGGGGAAAGACAGATTTAATAACAGTGGTGCTAATTTCATCAAATCCACAGCTGCGTCCATTCTTAAGATTCTTGCCAGTCTGGACGATTTCTAGTGTATTAGTCGGTGTGAGGAAAACAGAGGACGCAATAGGATTGTGAAGTCTGTCGGTAAAGTTGGTGGCTGAGGAAGGAATTTTGTTTGCTCGGGAAGAACCGATACTTGTAAAAAAAAAAAGTGTTAAAAGAATTGGCAATATCTGCAGGGGCGGACAGGATGTTACCTCCGTGGACAAAGTTATCAGGTGAGGAAGTATCTTTCTTCTTGCCGAGAATGAAGTTTATTTCTCTCTAAAGTCCTTTAAGATTGTCCTTTCCTCGATGAAGTTGACGAGCGTAGTAATCTCTCTTTGCAGAGCGAATAGTAGCTGTTAATCGGTTGCGAAAAATCTTATGCCTGTTTGCTTCAGTTCATTACGCAAGAATCTCCTACGCAGCCTGTTTTTGGAAAGGCTGGAATCGATGATGGACTGATTAATCCAAGGTTGAAAAGTTCTTGGATTTCCCAACTGTTTTAGAGATGAGGGAAAGTGGTGGTTACAGGGGGAAGACAACGTTCAGAGAAATAAGTTGTAGGCAGAATCAGTGTCTTGGTCATCAAAGACTTCACTTCAATCAGTATTAGAAAGCTCAGAGCTAAAGGAGAGAAGGGAATTATCATTAATGCCCCGTCTTTTGAAGACGCACTGGATTCTGGAAGCAAGATGGAGTGTATTAGAAAAGTGGATAATGGTCAGTAATATTAGAATACAATGTTCCAGCTGTGGTGTCGAGATCAGAATTAGTACATTGTCATTGAGTGAGGCAGTGTTAGGAGTGATGGACTTGGTTTGGTGATAAGAGGACGGAAGCCATAAGAAAAGGCAGCATAGAGGGATTTCACATTAGCGCCGTCTGCGCGTATCCGCATCGAAACCAAGGCTCTCTGTGTTGAACTTTGTCACGCGCGGCCCCGGAGTCGACACAATATATGCGGTATCCGGTTCGTAAGTGTGACGCCACTTCAGTTTAAACCACGCCCACTGCACATGCAGACACACGACCATCGCTGGTACGTTAGTTTGCGGTAAATTGCCGTTATTTTTCTTTTGATTTTACGTGTCGAGTTATCCTGAAAGACTCTTCCACCCAAATTTGCAGCCTGAAAAGTCTGAATTTAGCAAACCTTTATGTATTTTGTGTCTTGACTCCTTACTTTCAATCGTCTAATCTTATTAAGAATTGAAGCTGACACATACAGCCTCGTTTTGAAACGCGAAAATGCGCAGATCCACGCTAAAAGCGTCGTATTGGCGTTGAAGTCACCCATTATGTAAACAGCTCCCCTCCTTTACTAATTTATCCGGGCAAGAATGAAAGCACCAGTCAAATGTGTCAAAAGAAGTACCAGGAGCCCTGTGGACATTTCCAAAAATCAAGGTGCAAGCACCGTCTTGCTGAATTTCAGTGAAAATGGATTTGAAGTCATCAGGTGCAGAAGGTATCAAGTCTTCACGGCATATGATGCAAGATATGGAGCGAAGAGAACCCCCCCCGCCTTTGTGTTGGTCATTGTTCGATCGGAATTTCAGGAATTCTTTACAGACTTGTGGGGGGGGGTGTTAGGTAACAATAGTCTACAGTGTGTATAGGGACTGGACATGTGGGGGGGTACCCATCGACCCCATATCGTGTACGGTATCCTTCACGGATGCGAAAATTCAACGAGGAGCTTACAAACATGGCAACCCCTCCACCATGTCGTGTTGACCTGGACGAATGGACAAGATGGTAGTTTTTCATATGAACGTAAGACGGAGGGGCTTCCTTGAACCAAGTTTCTGTGAAGCCGTAAACAGAGAAGGAATGGTTAAGTGTAGCAAGACAGTCTTGTATGTCAAATATATGTCTACGGAGACTCCTAGAATTCATGTAGAAGATGGGAAAACGTACCCGGAGTAGTAGAATTATTGAAATCGTTACACTCAAGATAATTACACTCATTATCATTCACAATAAAATCACAGTCTTCATCATTAGACATATTTCGAGCAAATTGTGAAAACACAAACATAAGATATATCAGGGACTAACACAAATACACAAAACGATCAAAATTGTCAGGCTGGTCTCGAGAAGAAGAAAAAAAACGATAAAAAGCCAAAAAGTACAATACACTGTGACGTTTCATGAGGTCATTTAACGTGAAGAAATAAACCATTCTCAATGGAAAGAAATGTAAAGTACAGTGAATAAATGTAGGTCAAATAAACAAAAAAATAAAAGATGTACAAAAAGCAGAATGCAATAATGTAATATTGCAAAAAGTTACATGTGGCAAAATGAAGAGGAACTCTCCAGGAACTCATCATCAAAAATCCAGCTGGAAGGAGTTATCCCAGTTGGGGAAGAAGGAGCGTTTTCCTTATGTTTCCTTAACCACAGTAGAATAAAGGAATGTCCACACTTTGTATGTAAAACAGATGTGGGTGTACTTGCTGCGTTCCAAGTTTAGTACCAAACACTGAACTTGTTGGGAGGGAGTGAACAGAGCTGGGTAACATGGGCATTGGATGGTGAATGAAAAAAAGTAAATTGCAAAATAAAATGACTTCTGACCATAGCTGTTTATTGAAAATTAAGGTTTATGACAAAAATACTTTAAACTTAATTTGTAACCAGGAGTGTTTAAAATGTTAAATTATTTTGTAATCTTCCTCATTGCATTTACCACCAAATGTCCATTTTTTTTTGGTTAAATTATTCTCTTCTAGCCAGTTCAAAATCTGGCTCTGAACTTGGTACTTGAGAACTACTGGACTATAACATTGTGAACACAAGGATAAAACACATCGGCTTCCAGTATTTTCTTAAAAAAACAAACATTTGAGAACTTACTTTTTATAAATCTGCAGGAAATATGAGGGGAAACAAATACTATTACAGCTAATGCCTAGCTTGTTCAGCTTTGTCACAAAATAGATTTATTCTTTTCCACAACAAAACCTCCTCTTGGCAAACACTGCAAACTATGATTCACCTTGCTTCTTTCTTTTACATTTGTGCATCCTCTTCCGGAAAAATAACACCTTTTCAACATTCCAGGTTTGTTTTACTAAATGATAAAATGAGGGGAAGTGTCATGAACAAAGCAGTAGTACAGTGTCTAATAAAGTATTTCTTATCCAAGCCCTGTTAAAATAATTTTCGGCTTGCATTCCTTTTTACTGAGAGGAGTCTCGTTTCTTGCTTTGCAAATACTATTTTCAATACATGTACATGTGTTTCTTGCAAATTGAAAAACATACTGTGTTGAACTATACTGCGTGTTGAACCAGTTATTCTGAAGAAACTCAGTTTTACAAAGTTCTGTATTTGATATTAACAGTTTCGAAACAATACCGCTGAAACGTACCAGTAATTCATGCTAAAACATCGCTATAGGACAGACAAAAATGTAAATAGGGCCTATTCAGCATCCAAATCAACGGGGCTAATCACAATGAAACAGCCAAAAGGAAAGAGGGCGCCAAACCATTAGCGGAGAAGTTAGCTTTCAAACTTGATTTTATACCTACTAAAAAGGAAATCCAAAAACATAACTCAAAAGAACAAACTTGGAAAAATATATCTCGTAAAAAAGATCTGTTTCCAAAAATAGAAAGTGTTTCTACATATGGATCTCATAAGAACAAACTGGAGAATAAATGTCGTTAAATCCTCGTAAAAATTAAGTTGGATAAAGTTTATATCATAAAAAAAGAACTTCGAAAAAAAACAAACTTAAATTTTTGAAAATATATACATGCATTTGGATGGCACTATGGGGCTTTCGTATTTCTTCAAGAGTTTCAAAGGTATCTTTTTAGATTCATTCTAGAAAAGAATAAATAAATGTTACTATATACCAACAGTTTTCATTTTGCAAACACTCGTTTACCACTTTGTGACATATACAGTAAAGATGCAGGCATGTAAGGTCCATAGGTCATCTTAAAATAGCTCTAAGCCAACCGGGATTACAGAATATTTGCATATCTACAATATAACCTTGCAACCATTTATGACTACCACACAAATATTACAAAGGGAACGAAAGCGATAAGAATTTAAAAATAGAATCTGAACTTTGTAAACCAGTAGAGCATGCAGTGACATTAGAATGAACGTGCAACTGAGATATGCAAAAGCTCCTCGTAGCATCAGTTATTTATGCTTCGTATTCGTGGAGAGTTCGTGAACCTTTCCTGAAAAAGGAATTGATATCCATGAATGAATATGTTTTTTAAAGCAAGGAGGAAATACATAGCAGGTACTGTTAAGGTTTCAGGTCGTCTGCATCGAGTCGAGTTTTACTTTCGGAATGTCCGTGTGAAGTCCATTGTACCAAGGTGCATTCAGTACGACACTTAACATGATTACTATTGGCTCTATGGTGTTTTGTGATCATGCCGAACAGGTAAGAACTCGGTCAATATCCGTGTGCTTTTTGTGCCAAACTTTACCCGCCCGCTTAATGTTGCATATTGTGTCAACTCTCTGTCCTCTTCCCTGGTCATTCTTCTCTAAATGTACCACTCTTGTGATGTCATCCTATTCAGTAAAGTGTCGATTATTCTTATAGATTAAACGTGAATTAACAGACACAGAAAAAAACACGACGTTAAATTACAACGTAACACATGGTGAGAAATGCTCTCAAAAATAGAGTGTTGTAGACGTTCAATACGGTTAACACCCCATTTTTAGATTTGACCCGGTAGTATTTTCTGTTGAGATAGCGATTTTCAGTTAAAGTGAACCGCTCCATACGTTGCAAAAGTCGTGGTATTTTCTTATGTACTTTCATATAATGATAAATGCTCTGTACACTGTAGACGTTCCAGAGTTTGCTTGTATTTTGGCTCTGTGTTTTGTTTTGTTTTGTTTTGTTTTGTTTTGTTTGGGGTTCTGATGTGTGTTGAGCTTTTTCGATATTCGAATTACATATTTGTGAGGAATCAGTTAACAAAAACTTTTGAGATCCTCCTAGTCTCAATAAGCTTTAATTAAAACGATAAATGAATTGCTTGTTGAAAGGAATGTGAAAGTGCGATAGTTATATCCTGGAAGTTTAACAAAAAGGAAACAATTGGAAGTCTGTCGCCCGTAGGTTTTTGTTCAAAGTACTTGGGTTGTTTACCAACCACGCCATCAATTCAGGGCAAAATGTCTGTGCCCTGCTTGTCTTAAAAAAACTCACATATTTATAGCAAAGTTGCACGCCAGTTAAAAGCAAAAACTGTAAAATATGCCGTGAATCGTACATTTTTAAAAGTTAAGGAGAAACCTTTTGAGTCGTTTCTCTTACTTAAACCACGTCCCTTCTCCCACTGTTGTTGTCCATATTGTACAAAAGAACAAAAAGGCTTTACTGATGCTGTGAGAGCCGTGAGATGAATTCCATCATTTGTCCAGCGTTGGCTAGCTATGGTATTTGCATGTACATGAAGCTTTAGGCTGGGTGCACAACTATTTTTTTATTCACAACAACACGTGCTTTACACGAAGTTACACAAAGACATGCAGTCGACACCATCGGTGTATCGCACGGCACACACACTTTCAAAGGGATTTATATCTATATGTAAGTTACGGAAATATGCTAAATTTAAGTTGGCAAAGGCTGTACGGAGTTGGGGACCTTTTACACCACGAAGAAGCAAGTCTCTCGAATGACTGATTTGAGAACTACAGTCCACTGTCTCTTCAAATGAAGATTACGTTTACAGCCTTGGAAGTACATGCTTCCTCTTTGATATCCCTCAAAATACATGCATTTAAAATATCATCTCATTCATCTGGGAAGTATGATACGTAGGTTTCTTAACTATTAATCTGTTTTGCAAAATTGCACATTTCACATGAATTGTGATTGTTGAAGTTGTTTTTAAAATTTTTTTAATAATACGGAAAGAGTTAAAAATGACGTTTAAACGAAAGTAAAGTGGCTAAATGTGAATTTTAAAATAAATACACAAAGCAAAATGATAAAAATATACCTAACAGTTGGAAAGTAAATCTAAATTAAAATGTAAAAAAAACAGATGAAATAAAACTAAACTAGAAAGGGTATGTAAAACTGAAGGAGACACATTAAATACATTGTGAATTATGTGTACAAAATACCTATGATTTTCTTTAGAATTATATCGCAACGACGATTGAGAAGGAGCTTCTTGCTTCTAACAACCATAAATTATCTTTCACTCGGATGAGAGTACAGTATAATTATACATACATGTATACAGGATTTATTAACTTGTTTTGCTGCCCGATCTGTCAATTTGACTAAATAGTAGATTAAAGCCAATACAAGTAATATTCTTGTATTGGCTTAGTCTACATCCCCTGGTTTATGATTTCGTACCTTAACAGAAGATTTCGAACCAGGGTTGGAAAAAATTGCATCTGAATCAAAGAAAAATTATTTTATTGAAGATTTTAATATTAATCTACTAAGAGTGAAACTCACTCTGGCACGAAACCTGTTATCAGTTTTGGAGCAAAGGCTTTGATTCTTAAGGCTAAAGCCAAGGCTCTGACTTTCAAAGCAAAAGCCAAAGCCCAGGCTTTGAGCCCCTTAATTTAAGGCTAAGGGGCCGTCCATAAAGTCCCCCCACGCAAGGCGTACGCAGTGGTTCCCGCCCCCTTCCCCGTAACATACGCATTCCACATCTGTTGACTTCTCGGGGTGCCTTGCTTTAGCATCATTAAATGTCACAGTACATTGTACACCTACTGTTGTACTGTTATTCGCACGCTGCCTCCAAATCCTTAAATAAATGACCAAAGTAGGCCTAATAGCGACTGGAAAATATTTACTTGATGTTAAAAAAGATATTTTTGAATAAAAACAAACAAATGATCCCGGTGCCTTTTTTCTCCTTTGAGCGTAGAGAGCACCTGTAAGTTTCCGGAAGACGCTGCCAGTCTTCACGCAATGGGAACGTTGCGGTTTACTAATAATGGGTGTTGACACGGGAGTATAAATGGTGGGGTGGAAGATGAAGGATATTGTGTTTGAATTTCGACGCACAAAAGCTGATTCTGGCAGTTATTTGTAGAAGAAAAGTGTATTGATATGATGAAGATTCATTAAAGACAACTTTCTGGTTTGCAGACGGTATGCACTAGCTTACCCCCCCCCTTCTCTGTAAGCATGGTGTACGTAATGGTACACCCCTTTCGTGGACTTTATGGACGACCCCCCCCCAGGCCAAGGCTTAACCCTCAAGGCTAAGGCCAAGGCCCCCAAGTATAAAACTATTACATGTACTAATACAGTATAGGTCTACCCTAAAGAAACACAGCTTAAAGCAACATTTATATTTTCCAAAAATAATTACAAGGGAAATTGTTTTGGTATCGAGTTATCCAAGTTAAAAATGCAATTATTATTGTATTAAAATGCAATTAGCCCATCCAAGAGCAAACCTGAAAGAACTGATATCTGCAACAAGAAATAGCCTGTTACGTATTGATCTTCTAATAATCTTTCCTTACAAGAAATTTCTCACATCAGAAGAACAATTATGTATTCACGTCTTGAAGACACAGACTTCTACGGAAGTGTTTAATGGCCACCTGCAAAAAACAAATCGAGATACTATCTTGCCGCGGCGAGATAAATCGTTGAATGGGTATCTCGCCGCAGCGAGTTACTTTATAAGATCCCGCCGCAGCGAATATTTCAATAGTTTCAGAAGTCCTATTCAGGGTGCCATTTTCAAATGTATTTTTAGGGTGAAATGCAGAGAGATTTGTTTTTGATTGCTAATTGGAACAAAAGGGAATGTTACATTTCAGCCAAGCTCGAATTCCAACACAAAAAACACGCAAAAGAAATCCCTTTTGGGGGCATGAATGTCTTTATCCGGAAGTGGAGTAGACTACGTTGACTGTCTGGTAGACTGTCTTTTGAAAGGATTACGGTGCCTTTTAGTTTTTATTTTAAATAATCCTATTTACATAAACACCGCGAGGGGGGACCCTGAAAAGAACGGAAAAAATAAAAAGATAACAGCCAAAGAAGTGAAAATGAGAAATGAAATAAATTGAACCTCTTCCCGCACTTAAATGTTTCAACTAGACGCCCCCCCCCCAAAAAAAACTGACAACTCCCTTGTATTTTTTTAGCCAATGTGTTTTGCCATTTGGACCAAACCTCGATGTTGATACCATTCTGACATTAAAGTCAGCTATAATTGAGGAGATTTCAGCAGGAAAAAGAAAAATGAAGTGAAGGTGAAAGGAAAACGAACCCATTTTTTATCAACTGGATTGAATCCCCCAGTCTCTTTGACCTCACATCAATGCGTTCACTTGTCACAAATCACCCATGCAGCGCAGGGCGTTGTTAAAATTTTACATCAATTTTTGTTCCAATTAGCAATGTTAAACGAAATCTCATGAAACCATTTCATCCTAAAGATACATTTGAATACAGTGCGCTGAATATGACTTATGAAACTATCGAAATATTTGCTGCGGTGGGATATCAATTTGAAGCCGCTGCAAGATCTTATAACTCGCCGCGGTGAGATACACATTCAACATTCATCTAGCCGCGGCGAGATAATAACTCGCAGAAGCCTGTGTCTTCAAGACGTGAATACATAATTTTCTCCTGATGTGAGAAATTTCTTGCAAGGAAAGATTATTAGAAGATCAATATGTAACAGGCTATTTCTTGTGGCAGATATCAGTTCTTTCAGGTTTCCTCTTGGGTGGGTCCCAAGTTCCAAACCAAACTTGGACTGCCAGGAATACTAACATTTTAAAAACCACTTGGCCTTTCTCCAATTACAGGCCTTGGAACCTTCCAGCGGTGTCTTGGTCACTCGTACGACTGCATAATGACTAAATGGAAAGAACTTGTGGTCTGTTTGTTGGTGTCAGTGTTGCTTTACAAGTTATCTCCATCGGAAATGTCACTTCAGCAAATTGGCTGAACTATCATCGGGAAGTGGTTGAATTTGAAACTACCATAAGTAGTAACTTTTATTCCATCTGACATGGCGGACCCGGAAATGGTTACCCAAAAAGAGCGAAGTAGACAGATTGACAGGTATCTGAAGGATGAGAAGAAGAAATACGACGATTATGTAAAGAACACGATGAAACTGCTTCTTGTTGGTAAGTGGACAATCTACCTGGCAATCTGGCATTACAAGGCTAACCGAATCGCTGGTTGACTTCACTCAGGTAATACACACAATGCATACCCATTGGTGCGTATGTCCCGAATCGTATTTTTTTCGCCCCTCTGCTGATTATATTGACCTCGTTTGCTTTATTTTGCTTTTTAATTTTTATTTTGTGCATCAAAAAATTAGATTAGAGAGTGATATTGTTGTGACAATTTTAGATTTTTGTAGGAAAAAAAATAAAACAAAACAAAAAACAAAACGCTCGACAACCTAGAGAATTTGAGAAAATTACTAAAACGTTTTAAAACGTGAACATTTTCTGGAACCACTACTTTTCGCCAGTCCCATTCGTTCTTTGCACGCTACTGCCAAAGGCATGCAGAGCCTCAAACCGGCTGCTTGTAAAAAAAATCCGTGGAAATTGCTTTGTCCAGTCGCAGGAGAACTAACGCACTGAGCACGGGCAAAATTACATAAGCAACATACACAGGGATCACTGAACCTGCTATATTTATTGTGAAAAGGCGCTTTCCATATGTAAGTATTTGGATGCGTTGTGTGCACAATGCCTTCATGCGTTTCACTTCCACGGACACAAAAATCGACTCATTAGCATAATACACGGCGTGTGCGTTGCGTTCGTCAAATTGCCCTGAGAGCGATTTTAACAGATAAGCAACGCTTGGCGCAAGTGTTGACGAGCAGATGGAAAGGCGCGTTAGCTAATTAGGCCCCCCTCCAAAAAAGGTCTTGTGGTTTCTGGTCGGCGTCGCCATAGACCTGCGCATCGGCAAATATATATGTATGTGGCATAAAACGGTGTTTAAATGCTGCCAAACTTTCTTGATCGACAGGAATACTGCAACTGCGTAATTGTAACGTGTTTTAGATGGGTACAGTTGAGTAATATGTACAGTAAAGGAGTCCCTTTGGGGCCAATATATTTAGTCGGGCACTCTTTTGCAGATGACGTCATTTCTGTATTATACATTTACACCTGGGAATCGGACAACGAAGTAGCCTTACATAATATGCAAGCTGAAGACGCTTTTAAAAACAGTAAATAGTGAGGGGGCAGTCTTTTTCAGTGTTGGTAGCGGCGTGGAGTGGTCCCCGTCCCTATTATCTATAAGACATCTGGAGACTATACATATGGACAGGAACCAGTCTAGTAGTGGTGGTACGTACCAACCCATGCAGTCGCAATGGACATCGTGCGTTACACGAACATCATTTCCAGGGGAAAAATGTGAGGGGAAGACATAATAAAAAAAATTCCGCGTATCAACACCACTTTTAGAGCCAGCCCTGACCAGAAACTGGAGAAGTTTTCGGTCGCAGTGCGCATATATGCACTTGAATTTGTATGCATGCGCATACAAACTTAACCTCATAAAATAAACATATAAAAGTCCTTGTGCATTCCTACCGGACAGGTAGTTGCGATAGGACAGTGACCAACTCTTTCCTAAAGCTGTTTTTCGTCCTATGGGAAGTATTTGGCGCATGCAGAGAAACACCAGTATAACTTGCAGTGTCCCTCGATATTTGCTTTTTCAAAAATTACATGTAAAATGTCGATAAGTCGAAGCTCAGGGGAATGGACGAAAAGTTCGAGTTATCCGACGTTCGAGTTATCGAAAGTTACTCGCTTCAGTGCACATGCAACCGTACTGGCTTACGGCAGTTGGCCTGCAAGCTGAGTCGCGCACGAAGTGGATTTTTGGCTATCCCTACTTTGCAAGTTTTCCTCAAACATCTTTATTAAACATATTTTTATGTGGTACATTAATAAACAATAAACCAATGGAGTTATGTACCGGTACCTGTGTCTACGTCTTGAGAATTCATTCATTTGCTTTGATCGGTCTGTTACCCCATAACCCAGCGCGCGGGCAAGTCGGTCAGGGTTTCCGTGCTGGGTCACGTGATACATGTACAAAGCGCTTGAGTGCGCATCATTCGTGCCTGATTTAGGCTGCTTCCGAATCTCTTGTCTAGAGCTAGGTCTTGGTATTCACTCCATTGGAAATACATGGAGACGCGCAGGCAATAGACCTAGCCGTAGCTCTGGAAGCCCGTTTTGGACACGGCTTTATTTTACGGTTACGGTTGATGCCCACCCAGTGCTTGTCGACATGACAATAGCAGTCCGTGTGAACATGCTCGGTTCATCAAAGAAAAGTCATGTGCGTGATAGTAATGACTCATAATGAAGGCAAGCGTTCTTTTATCACTTTTTATTCATCGTTCTTCAGTGTGTTTTTTTTAACTGGCCTGCCAAAACTTCGAGATAAGCGGCTTAAGTGGTATTGACGTTTCGAGTTACGGATAGTTTATTGTACATAAAGGCCTATTCTTTTGTCGGGAAAACAGAAAGACGTCGAGGTAAACGGAGTTCAGACTTATGGGGCTTCGACTTATCGAGATTTTACTGTATGTCAATATAAACTCAAGTTACTTTATAAGAAACACTGATTGATATTTCCTGTGTGAGTGTTCTGCATTTAGTGCATGGATGGAAGAAGAGTAATTCAAGCAAAAAGAATTCAGGGGTAATTCGATCCATAGGTATGGACAAAGAACGGACTGAGGCATAAAAAAACAATCATTTTTAAGGGTGTGATGGCAGGACAGAGATTGTAATATAATACATGTAGCATTGTATTGACGAGGAATCTGTGTCGTCGTTCCTACAATATTCTAATTTAATTGTTAACTTTCTAGTCCTGGGCAGAAATAGAATGAGACCTTAAAAACATATTATATGAACATTTCGGCTGTGGAAAAATTAGGAGGTTAGGCTACTTATCTAATATCACAAATTGAAACCTCCGTCATTCTCTATCCGATATTTGGTCTGATAATATAGAATCCAACGGTTCGTTTAATACATTGGTTATCCTTTAGCGCGTTCACCGGGCCGTCATTATTGCAAGCACAGCGCCAAAGTTATACCCCGGCCTGCACTTTTAGACGGGACGTGTTTGTGCGAAGAACAACCGCTAGCTGATTGGGTGGGAAAATGCAATCTGGATACATGATATGTACTATTATTATTATAATAAAGGACAATAAATTTGGAAGTGGAATTTTTACTAGGTTGAAGTAATGCGACAGGAGAACAAGTCGCTGAACGGTTTTTGATTTCTTAAACGAAATACATCCTCCCGAAGGCAAAAGGGACAAAGTGTTGTGTACATGCGCTCGGCGAACATTAGGTGAATCGTAAAAAAGTTCCGAACTTCGGGTTGCATTGGGCCCAACACTGTAACAAAGATCGGATGCCCTCTGGATTCGGAGGAAATGAGATTTCATATGAAATAAGTGTATCGAACTCAAAACCTGCGATTGTTTTATGTTGGGCATTCCAACGTTGAGCATAATGTTGGGAAATGCACTGGAAATTTCAAAATGCTCTGTTGTAAATAACATTAAACGCTCAACTACCAAAATGCATTGAACTTCTCCAAAAACATGTACCAATCGGTTTGACTCTAATTCTGCTTCGTACATAAAGGCCACGCACGTTTTGGCTGACCTGTCTCGAAAAAAAGAGTGATAATTATCTTTGATTTTCACAAAATTGGTTTCAAAAGCGTCGGCTTGTGGGGAAACACACACACGTAAGTGTGTATTTGCCTACAACTGGGGACCCCCTATCATTC